>JBBPBX010003290.1:33514-45979 GCA_038048925.1 Garcialebias charrua | reverse complement strand
GATGGATGGATGGATGGATGATGGATGGATTCTTCATGATGAAAACTGAACTTCACGTTGACAGTATATTTGAAAAATAAAAATAGAAAATAAAAACGTACAGAAACACAAATAAACCTGCTGCAACAAATTGTTTCATTTAAAACAACATCATATTTTTATTTATTAAACTTGTGTTTATTTATTTCTGTGACGTTCATAAATGTCAAATCTTTATTCGATTAAAACGTTAAACTCTCAAATGTATTATTTTATTTATTTGCACCTTTTGAACAAAACACGTGCGCATGCGCGTTACGCTATCAGCAAAAATGGATTCCCAGGCCGGTCTGGTTAATGAAATAAGACAACTGAAAGAACTGATAGTTAGCAAAAACAATAAAATTGCTGAACTGGAACAAAAAATAGATGACTTAGAACAATACACAAAGCAAGACAACTTGGTGATCTCAGGACTTGATGTTAGTAAGTGTCGGACATATAAAAGAGCTCTTACTAACAATGACCAAACTGAGAATGCACCTCAGGAAGAACAAGAGACTCTGGAGGATTGTGTAGTTGCTTTTTTTCAGAACATGGACATTGACATAGGCTATGGGGACATTTCGTTCTGTCACACCCTGCCCAGTAAATCACAAAAATTCGGGCCGTCAGTAGTCGTCAAGTTCATTAGCAGGAATACAAAAAACTATGTTATGCAAGCAAAACAAAATCTGCGGGGAACAAACGTTTACATAAATGAACATCTAACCAAAAAAAAATGGAAACATTGCACATGAAGCAAGGTTGTTAAAAAAACAGAACAAAATAGCATCAACATGGACAAGAAATGGATACATCTTTATCAAAACAAAGGAAGGGTCTCAGCCTAAAATGATAAAAGAGCTGAAGGATCTGGATGAACTCAGGAGATGAAAAATTACAAATCAATGAAACAACTCACACTCAAAATGGATAAAATATACAGTGAAATGAACAAATACATTAGAACATGACAACATACGAAGACTCAGAACCTAAAATATATAATGTTGAAAATGTGATTGATGCAAATTTTTTTCCTGTAATAAAAGATAGCGAATATTATAATGAAGAGCAGTTTAATGACATCAATATATCAAATGGAGTTCTCTCTATTATTCACTTTAATAGCAGAAGTATAAATGCAAACATATCCAAAATAACAGATTACTTAAAACAGTTAAATAGAACTTTTACAATAATAGCGCTGTCAGAGACATGGCTCAATGATGATAACACAAGTAATATTCACATCGAGGGGTATGAATTATATCATATGAACAGAAATAATAAAAGAGGTGGTGGAGTCGCTCTATTTGTCAATAATGAAATAAAATGTAAATTAAATAGTGAAATGTCAATAATAGTTGATAATATTATGGAAATGATAACAATAGAAATAATAAACAAAAACGATAAAAACATAATAATAAGTTGTGTATATAGATCACCAGGAGCAAATATAGAAATATTCACGGATAAAATCTTGGAGCTAATGGAGAAGAGTTTTAATAAAAATGTTTTTTTGTGTGGAGACTTTAACATTGATATGGGAAATAAAACAGATTCAAATAACATAAGCACATTTATAAACTCAATGTACAGTTTAAATATGTATCCATTGATATCAAAGCCAACAAGAATTACAACTCATAGTGCCACAATAATTGATAATATTTTCACAAATATAACAAATGGGGACGTGATAGGTGGTATCTTAACGACCGACTTAAGTGATCATTTACCAGTTTTCACAATCTATAAAAATGATCAAAGCATCACAAAAGCAGTCACAATGAAGAAAAAGATCATAAACACGTCAAAAAAAGTTTTGGAAAAATTGAAAGAGGATCTAGATAAACAAGACTGGAATGATGTGTATGTTGATGATGCGAACAGAGCATATGATGAGTTTATGAATATCTTGGAGGCTCTGTATGAAAAGAATTGTGTGCAAACAAATCATACAAAGAGAAATACGGTTGATCAACCATGGATGACAAAAGGGTTGAGAAATGCTTGTAAAAAAAGAATTATTTGTATTCATGTTTCTTGAAATTGCGAAGTCAGAGCGCTGAAGAAAAATATAAAAAGTATAAAAATAAATTAGTAGGGATTATAAGGAAACATAAGANGTTTTAAACCCTTACCACACTCTTGTAATATTCTAAACAAAGTTTCTAAATTCTAAACGCTCTAAAAGAGTACAGCACATCATGAGCTCTGCTGTCTGCCACCTGCCAACGCTCTCGGCCACGCCCACTTCACCGCTGCAGAGCGGAGATCAAGATATGCTGTAGGAGGGAGCTTCTCCCTGCACATGTGGGCTGCCCACAGGTGCAGAAGGTACTAAATAATTTAAAATAATTAATTAAAAAAAATAATCTGTGTGGATTGTGTAGCTTGTCCATCAATCAGCCAATTGTGTGTCATGTCCAATCTTATTTTGAAAAACCACGAAAGAGCGAGTCTGCGAAATTCAAACTGTGTAGTAGCAAGGGACTACTGTACTGTACAATTAAATTTCATGTATGTTTTGGCCAAAACTACAAATAGTTGCATGTAGCGTTAGAGCTGCAGGTTGCAGACCCCTGGTTTAGACTTTTTTTCACAAGCGCTAGTTATTGTAACTTTAGCTTTTGGAATCTAGACAACCTGGCACTTATCGTACCTTATTGGATACTTGCCTGGCATGTACCTGGTGCCAGATTTAGCAAATTTGCACAAATCACTTCACGCTGCTTTAAGACCAAATATAGTAAAGAAACGGGAACACATCCTTCAGCTTTATCATTAAACTTTGAATACCATCATCTTTATTTCTTTTTTCAGTGACTCAACAAGAAACCTGGGAGAAATCGGAAATATTCCAGTCACAGCCCAGCTCTGATGTTGACGCTCTGGGGAATAAACGTTTTGTGGGTACGTTTTGATCCCGGATAATTAAAGCGTAGAAACAAATGTCTCGTAAATGTTTTGCTTCGTCTGCAACTAATTCGTCCCTTCCTCCACCCACAGCGCCACATGTTGTCTACCAAACTGGTAAGAAACCTGACGAGCCCTGCTCTATCACATCCTCCCTCACGTATTTCCCCCAAGACCAACGCGGAGAGAAAAGCGTGACATCTCCTCCCAAGAGTCCACCATCCAACCTCACCGTGGTGACGGTAGAAGGATGTCCATCCTTCATCATCCTGGATTGGGAGAAAGTAGACAACGATACCACCGGTATGAAGAAATTAATTCTAAAAGCAACTCTTCTCATTACTCACATATAATCCTAAAAACACAAAGACAGCTACTCTATATCGTGCATTTTACTATCCGTAGAATATGAAGTAATCTCCACAGCAAAAGGACCTGATGGAGAACGGGTGTCTGTCTTGACCACCGATCAGACGCACACCGCTGTGGAAAACCTCAATCCTGAGAGCAGGTAGGCTCATCTGTGCTATCCAGGAACTAAACTAAAGATAAGTTTACTTTTTATCTGGAGGTAGATGAGTTAGCAGAAGAAGAAATGTGGTTTAAAGAAGCAAAAACCACATCTCAGTTTCTTTCATGAAAGCAGGTTTATACAAAATCAATTCTGAAAAAAATTGGGATGCTGTATAAAATGTAAATAAAAACAAAAGAAACCTCTAATTTATTTGCAACAGAACACAGTTACCAAATGTTGAGTTACCATGTTGAGTCTCATTATGTTTACCTGAATAACCAGATATGGAGCATGTGATTGGCAGACGAATTGGTGTAGCATCTCCAGTATTGCAGACTCTGTACTGGTCCGTTGTGGTGAAGAGGAAGCTGAGCTGTAAGGCAAAGCTCTCTGTTTACTGGTCGGTCTACATTCCTATCCTCACCTATGGTCATGAGCTCTGGGTAGTGATGGAATTGTGGATGCAGGCAGTTCAAATGTTTCCTCTGAAGGGTAGCTGGACTCGCCATTAGAGATAAGGTAAGAAGTTCAGTTATCCGGGAGAGACTCGGAGTAGATCCACATCGAGAGGAGCCAGTTGAGGTGGTTCAGGCATCTGGTAAGGATGCCCCCTGGGCGCCTCCCTAGGGAGGTGCTTTGGGCATGTTCTTCTCGGAGGAGAGCCTGTGTAAGACCCAGGACACGCTGGAGAGACGATCAATCAATCAATCAATCAATCAATCAATCAATCAATCAATCAATCTTTATTTATAGAGCCCTTTTCAGCAGTCAGAAGGTGCACAAAGTGCTGAACAATACAGAAATAAAACAAACAATCAAAAATAACAATAAAAACAGCCAGTTAAAATTTAAAAACAATTAAGACATAACAAGAATGTCAAAGAACTACTAGGTATTAAAAGCCTGCCTGAATAAAAAGGTTTTACGATTAGATTAAAAAAACTCCATATGAGTGATGGAAATCCTGAGGTAACTTATTCCAGAGACTGGGTGCAACGACAGAAAAGGCCCGGTCACCCCATCGTTTGTAGTTGGTCTTTGGAACAGACAGGAGAAATGTATTAGATGATCTCAGTGTTCTCCTATATTCACGGACAGTTACAAGATCAGTCAAATATAGTGGGGCAAGACCATTGAGAGCTTTAAAAGTGAATAATAAAAATTTAAATTTAATTCTAAAATCGATTGGAAGCCAATGGAGAGAAAATAAAACAGGGGTAATGTGTTCACGTCTGGAGGTGTTGGTTAAAGTCTAGCTGCAGCATTTTGGACCAATTGAAGATGTCTAATGGAGGATTGGGAGATTCCTGCATATAGGGAATTGCAGTAGTCAAGCCTTGAGGTGATAAAAGCATGAATGGCCTTTTCTAAATCAAAACGATTTAAAAAAGGCTTAACTTTGTATAAAAGACGTACATGTAATTGATAAAAACAGGCCTTGACTACAGACGCTATTTGTTTATCAAATTTTAAGTCCTTGTCAAATGTCAACCCCAAGTTTTTAACTGTTGGTCTGTATTTGGAAGTTAGAGCACCAAAGTTACAGGGAGCATCATCACCGAAGAAGATGCATTCCCTATAAAGGGACCGGTTCCACAAACTGTTGCTAGTGGAAAAGCCTTGGAACCGTGCCGAGTCGAGTCGAACCATGCTGTACCATTACTAATAGAAAAGGGCCATATGTCTCTCGGTTGGCTTGGGAACACCTTGGAGCCCAGAAGAGCTGGAAGAGGTGGCTGTGGAAAGAGATATCTGGGCCTCCTTGCTCAAGCTGCTGCCCCTGTGACCCGATTTTGGAACAAGCAGAAGATAATGGATGAATGGATGGATGGATACCCAGAGACAAGGACTGAGGAGTGAACAAACTTCAAGACAGAGAATAAATTTTAAATGATTTTATTGACAGTGGGTAATAAAGCACATCAGGAACTCTGAGGCGCAAGAACACAAGTTAGATGATATTTTCCAAGGGGAGGATGATGTTGGTATGGTTCAGATCTTACTGTAGTAGGCCGTGTGGTTGGAAGGCAAGGAAGGCAACTAAGGAGACACAAGAGATTTTCAGGAGTACTTCAGTGAAGTCCAGGCACAGGTAGTTCACGAGGAGATATACTTTAAATAGCCAAATAAACACAGTAAGTAAGTCTTTCTCAAGGTTCATAGAATACAAAAGGGCTAGAAACATGACTACCAGAGACAGGTAGGGGCCGAGATGGTGTAGAGGAAGGGCAGCCGGCTCAGGACCATAAGGTCTCGGGTTCGATCCCCGGTCACGGCATACCTCGTTGTGTCCCTGGGCAAGACACTTAACCCAGAGTTGCTCCCGGTAGGACAGGCAGCGCCTTGCAAGGCAGTCTACCGCTACCGGTGTATGAATGTGTGTATGAATGGGTGGATGGTTGGTACTGTGAAGTGCTTTGGGGCCCCTCAAAGGGGGCTGGAAAGCACTATATAAGTAAGCTCTATTTACCATTTACCATAATGCTCCATTGGCGAGTAGAATTCATACTGCCTTTTATACTCCTGGCGTCTCGTTAAGATTATCTTCAGGTGTGGAAATGTTGGTGCCATGTAGTGGCTTCAGAGCAGCAGGAAAAACAGGCACTCCCACAAGACTAGGAAGTTGTACCATTTTTTGAAAAGGGGACCATTTTGAATTTAATGGTAGCAACAAATCTGTTGAAAGTTGTCATGATAAAGGTCGTAAAAGTCAGTGGTATGCATAAGAAACGAATAGAGGTGTATTTTACAACTAACTAGGTTAATTGGTACCAGGTCAGTAAGAGGACTAGGTATAAAAAGAGTATTTTAGAGATGATGAATCCATCAGCATTAAGGATGGGCAGGAGTTCACCCATCTGTGAAAATCTGTCAACGTTAGTAAAACATTTTCAGAATAATGTTACTCAAAAGAACATTAGGAAGATTTTAAATATCCCATCATTTGCAGTTAAATTTTCTTACTTTCATCATTTGATATGTTTACTTTGTTCATTTATAAATAATACATGGGTTTATCCATCCATCCATCCATTTTCTTCCGCTTATCTGATTCTCTCATGCATCCTACCTCTTACAAATTCATCCATCCATCCATTCTCTTCTGCTTATCCGGGGTCGGGTCGCGGGGGTAGCAGCCTAGTAAGGAGGCCCAGACTTCCCTCTCCCCAGCCACTTGGGCCAGCTCCTCCGGGGGAATCCCAAGGCGTTCCCAGGCCAGCCGAGAAACATAGTCCCTCCAGTGTGTCCTGGATCTTCCTCTGGGTCTCCTCTGGCATAAAGAAGGCCAAAGCCGCGTATGCACAGAGGATCGAGGGACAGTTCACCTCACATGATCCACGGAGCATGTGGCAGGGCATCAAATGCTTAACAGACTACAAGGGCAAAAGCAAACAATGCCCCAGGGACCCATCCCTGCCTGATGCCCTCAATAAGTTTTATGCACGTTTTGATGATCCAAACAGACCAACTAGCACCAGACTCAACTCATCACCAGACGAGGAGCACCTCAAAGTGACCGCAGCAGAAGTGAGAGGTAGTCTCAGAAGGATCAACCCTCATAAAGCTACGGGTCCAGACAACATCCCAGGGAAAGTTCTGAAGGAATGTGCGGACCAGCTCTGTGAGGTGCTGGCTGACATCTTCACCACCTCACTTTCACTGGAGTCAGTTCCCACCTGCCTGAAGACTGCCACCATCATCCCAGTCCCAAAAAGCTCCACAGTGACTGGTCTGAATGACTATAGACCGGTGGCTCTCACCCCGATAGTCGCTAAATGTTTTGAGAAACTGGTCATGTCCCACATCAAGACAGCCGTCAACATCAGCGAGGACCCTCATCAATATGCATACCGTGAGAACCGATCAACAGAGGACGCCATCTCCTCTGTGGTCCACACTGCTCTCACCCACCTGGATCAGAAGGACTCATACGTGCGTCTGCTCTTTGTGGACTTCACATCTGCCTTCAACACCATGATCCCCCAAACTCTGATAGACAAACTATCCACACTTGGACTAAGCCCCTCTATTTGTAACTGGGTCTTAGACTTCTTAACAAACAGACCACAGTCCGTGAAGATCCACAACTTCTCCTCTTCCACCATCACCCTCAGCACTGGCTCTCCTCAAGGATGTGTGCTGAGCCCTCTTCTGTTCACTCTGCTCACATATGATTGTACAGCCACACATCCAGGCTGTCATATTGTTAAGTTTGCAGATGATACAGCTGTGGTGGGATGCATCACAGATAATGATGAATCCAGCTACAGACAGGAGGTGGAACATCTGGAGAGCTGGTGCAAAGAGAACAACCTTCACATGAATGTGAAGAAGACGAAGGAGATGATTGTGGACTTCAGAAGGAACAAACACACCCACACCCCACTGTATATAGGTGGATCTGCGGTGGAGGTGGTCTCCAGTTACAAGTACCTGGGTGTACACTTGAATGATAACCTCAGCTGGAGCAATAACACCACCAGCCTGATCAAGAAAGGTCATCAGAGACTCTACTTCCTCAGACGGCTGAGACGAGCCGGTCTGAGAAGCTCAGTCCTCACCTCGTTCTACAGGTGTGCAGTGGAGAGCGTCCTGTGCTCCAGCATCAACGTGTGGCATGGAGGCTGCACAGTTGCAGAGAGGAAAGCTCTACAGAGAGTGGTGAAGGCTGCACAGAAGTCTGTGGGAGTCAGTCTCCCCACCATCACAGACATCTACACCTCCAGATGCAGAAAAAGAGCCACCTGCATCATGAAAGACCTCACTCACCCAGCACACTCACTCTTTGCACCACTCCCCTCGGGACGGAGGTTGAGGAGCATCAAATGTAGAACCACTAGACTGAGGAACAGCTTCTACCCTGAGGCTGTCAGACTCATGAATAAATAAATAATAAGAATAAACACTGCAAAATGTCACATCATGCTGATACTGATCTGTTTCTTGTTGCTGCGTTCATCTGTGACTATCTGCGTTCATCTGTGACCATCTGCTCATGTTCGTGCTGCTGTTTATAATGATGTTTTTCTACTACATTAGGGCTTAGTGTATTACTAGCTGATGTCTCTCTTAGTTAATCCTAGATGTTATTATTGTTTTTCTCTTGCATTTGTTGTTGGATGTAACTGGGACCCTGTGTACATAATCTCGTTTTCAACACATGTACTACATGCGGTGCAAATGACAATAAATTCTCTCTGACTCTCTGACTCTGACTCTCGGTGGGACGTGCCTGGAACACCTCCCCAGGGAGGCGTCCAGCAGGCATCCTAACCAGATGCCCGAGCCACCTCAACTGGCTCCTCTCGATGTGGAGAAGCAGCGGCTCTACTCTGAGTCCCTCCCGGATGACCAAGCTTCTCACCCTATCTCTAAGGGAGAGCCCAGACACCCTGTGGAGAAAACTCATTTCAGCCGCTTGTATCCGAGATCTCGTTCTTTCGGTCACAACCCAAAGCTCATGACCATAGATGAGGGTGGGAACGTAGATTGATCGGTAAATTGAGAGCTTTGCCTTTTGACTCAGCTCTCTCTTCACCACGACAGACCGGTACAGCGCCCGCTTCACTGCGGACGCTGCACCTATCCGCCTATCGATCTCACGCTCCAGTTTTCCCTCATTCGTGAACAAGACCCCGAGATACTTAAACTCCTCCACTTGGGGCAGGACCTCCTCCCCGACCTGGAGAGGGCACTCTACCCTTTTCTGGCTCAAGACCATGGCTCAAGCCTGACTTACTGCCAGCAATGCGGACCAAGCTCTGACACCGGTCGTACAGGGACCTAACAGCCCATATCAAAGGGTCCGGTATCCCATACTCTCGGAGTACTCCCCACAGGGCCCCCCGAGGGACGCGGTCGAATGCCTTCTCCAAGTCTACAAAGCACATGTAAACTGGTTGGGCAAACTCCCATGTACCCTCGAAGACCCTGCTGAGGGTGTAGAGCTGGTCCAGTGTTCCACGACCAAGACGAAAACCACACTGCTCCTCCTGAATCCGAGGTTTGACTATCCGACGGACCCTCCTCTCCAGAACCCCTGAATAGACCTTACCAGGGAGGCTTAAAAGTGTGATCCCCCTATAGTTGGAACACACTCTACGGTCCCCCTTTTTGAATATGGGAACCACCACCCTAGTCTGCCAATCCAGGGAAACTGCCCCTGAGGTCCACGCAATATTGCAGAGTCGCGTAAGCCAACACAACCCCACAACATCCAGAGTCCTAAGGAACTCCAGGCGACTCTCATCCACCCCTGGAGCCCTGCCACCGCAGAGCTTTTTAACCACCTCGGTGACCTCAGCACCAGAGATTGGAGAGCCCAACCCAAAGTCCCCAGGCTTTGCTTCCTCAGTGGAAGACGTGCCAGTGGGATTGAGGAGGTCTTCGAAGTACTCTGCCCATCGATTCACAACATCCCGAGTTGAAGTCAGCAGCATGCCACCCCTACTATAAATAGTGTTGGTGGCGTACCACTTTCCCCCCTGAGATGCCGGATGGTGGACCAGAATCGCCTCGAAGCGTACGGAAGTCATTCTCCATGGCCTCTCCGAAATCCTCCCATGCACGAGTTTTTGCCTTAGCAACCACCCGAGCTGCATGCCGGTTGGACTGCCGGTACCCATCAGCTGCTTCCGGGGTCCCACAGGCCAAAAAGGCCCAATAGGACTCCTTCTTCAGCCTGACAGCATCCCTCACCGCCGGTGTCCACCACCGGGTTAGAGGGTTGCCGCCACGACAGGCACCAACAACCTTGCGGCCACAGCTCCGATAAGCCGCCTCGACAATAGAGGCGCGGAACATGGCCCACTCAGACTTAATGTCCCCCGCCTTCCTCGGAACGTGTTCAAAGCTCTCTTGGAGGCGGGAGTTAAAGCTCCATCTTACGGGAGACTCTGCCAGACGTTTCCAGCAGACCTTCACAATACATTTGGGTCCACCCACCATCGGAGCCAACTCACCACCAGGTAGTGGTCAGTTGACAACTCCGCCCCTCTCTTCACCCGAGTGTCCAAGACATGCGGCCGCAGATCAGATGAGACGACAATAAAGTCGATCATCGAACTGTGACCTAAGGTGTCCTGGTGCCAAGAGCACATACGTATGTACATCCTTATGCTTGAACATGATGTTCATTATGGACAATCCATGACGAGCACCGAAGTCCAATAACAGAACACCACTGGGTTCAGATCATGGGGGCCGTTCCTCCCAACCACACCCCTCCAGGTCTCACTGTCATTGCCCACGTGAGCATTGAAGTCCCCCAGTAGAACAACTGAGTCCCCAGGAGGCACACTCTCCAATACCCACTCCAAGGACTCCAAAAAAGCATGGGTAATCTGAGCTGCCGTTTGGCGCATAGGCACAAACAACAGTCAGGACCCGTCCCCCCACACTTACCCCAAAATTACACCACACACGTTACGGCTCCGCCCCGCTCCGGTCCGACCTCCGCAGCAAATACGCACCCTTTATAATCAATGACAGAGTTTACACTGGCTCCGCACGGCGGCGGCGAGCAGCGGCGAGCGGACGGCAGTCCGTCAAAATTAGAAATTTTTCTATTTCTGCCGGACGCCGGAGCTGTGCCGGAGTCAACTTTTGAAGATTACGTCGCACCAACAGGAAAAGGAACGAGCACAACTTCCGTATTTACAAAATAAAATCACCACGGGCGGACTAATCCTAGCTCTATACGGATTTATTTGTACAAAAATGCTGTCAAACTATCATTTATGACTATTCTATGACTAAACTATTATATTTATGACTATGACTACGCCTACAAACGCAATACAAGAAATAAATAAATAAAAAGTATTTTATTCTGAAATGTAAACATCACTTCCTGTTGCTCAAACCATGTAGCTCATTTACGAGAGAAGATCAAGGCAGCAGTCTCTCTACAGTTGTTCTCCTTCTTCCACCGAATGAATTGTTTTGTTCTGACTTACTTATTTATCACTTGATTTATCGCGCGATCTCGCACGTGTCTCGGAGCGGCGCATCCAGGCGGACCTGAGCGGAGCGGAGGCAGTGGGCTTTGGACTCGCTCAGCAGCGACCTGCGGACCGGAGCGGGGCGGAGCCGCGTGTGGTGTAATTTTGGGGTTAGGCGGAGGGAGGCTACCCTCTTGTTCACTGGGGTAAACCCCAATGTACAGGCACCAAGATGGGGGGCAATGAGTATGCCCACTCCTGCTCGGCGCCTCTCACCAGGGGCAACTCCAGAATGGAAGAATGTCCAATCCCTCTCAAGGAAACTGGTTCCAGAGTCAGAGCCATACGCTGAGGTGAGTCCGACTATTTCTAGCCGGAACCTCTCAACCTCACGCACCAACTCAGGCTCCTTCCCCACCATAGAGAGCTTCTGTAGCCGAGGATCAGACCGCCAAGGTCCCCGACCTCGGCCACCACCCATCCCACATTGCACCCGACCCCTTTGGCCCCTCCCACAGGTGGTGAGCCCATGGGAAGGGGGACCCACGTCTCCTCTTCGGGCTGTGCCCGGCCGGGCTCCATGGGTAAAAGCCCGGCCACCAGGCGCTCGCCAGCGTGCCCCACCTCCGGGCCTGGCTCCAGAGTGGGGCCCCGGTGACCCACGTCCGGGCGAGGGAAAACTTAGTCCATTTATTTCACTCATCATAAGGGGTTTTTGGGCTGCACTTTGTCTGGTCCCTCACCTAGGACCTGTCTGCCTTGGGTGACCCTACTAGGGGCATGAAGCCCCTGACAGCATAGCTCCTAGGATCATTGGGACACTCAAACCCCTCCACCATGGTAAGGTGGCAGCCCATGGATTTATGAGATGTACCGGTACAAATCAATGCAGTTTGTTTATATTACATTTTATGCAACTTTTTTTTGTGTTTGGGGTGGTGGTGGTGGGGGTTGTAATGATGAATCTGAAGACCCTTCTGCTGTGGATGTTCAGATTTAACATCTGCAGCTTGGCTCTCCAGTCTCTTTGCACAGCTGTGCAAACACACCGCGGCAGCTGAG
>JBBPBX010003290.1:19898-33006 GCA_038048925.1 Garcialebias charrua | reverse complement strand
ACACGCACACACACACACACACACACACTACTACTAATCCAACATGGACTATTCAACACACCTGATGGTAACATCAGCACATCTTCTGGCCTCCACAAAGAAAAGAGGCATTTAAAGGGAACCCCCACCAGGACACCATCCTCCCTCCATCCTGTCATCATCAGTGTCCCAACCAGTCGCTGCCGCCGCCTGCAGCTCGTCACAACCTCAAACATCCCACTAATACACCGTCTCACAGGAATCCCAGCACGTTCAGGCCCTTCATTCTTCAGTGACTCCATGACTTTAATCGTTCTTTTAACCATTCCTCGCTGTTCCTGCTCCATTTGAAGTGAGGTACTTTTTTGTAACCGTTTTATTTATGGTGAATTAGAGTGCTTTTAAACAACTGCTTGTGTGGCGCGTGTGAGAATCGACCCAACTCCCCCACCCATTAAAGGATAACACTGTGTTAATATGTATAAATAGAATTAAATTAAAGGTTTAAGAAACACTACGATTTTGGTCAGTTGTAAATAGCACAGCCCTTTGTTCATGTTTTGTTTTACTCGTTATGAATAGGATTTGTCATCCTGTACTACTGTTTACTGTAGTCTATAAAGTTTTGCATATGGCAGGTTTTTAACAGAGGTACTGTACGGTCCAAAGCATTTCTATGTGCTCCTCGGGTTAGGGATCCAACTGTTTCACCTTTTGATATTCTTGAATGTAATCGGTCTAGTTTCAGAGATGATGTATGTGAATAAACAGGTCAAACAACATTTTGTAGTCTTGTGATATTGGCAGATCCTGTGTGATGCGATGTGTTGGGATGATTCTCTACTACCACAACACATTTTATGCCGATAAAACCAAAGGGATGCTGTTTTCAAACAGGAAGTCGGTCCCAGCAGTTCTTCATTCGATTTTTATCCTCGAATGGTGTCCTTATTGAGTTAGTCGATTCCTACAAATATTTGGGTATCCTAGTCGATTCGCATCTTTTAAGCTTTACGTGGAAAACCTAGTAAGGAAACAAAATTAAACTGGGTTTCTTTTTCAGAAATGGATCTTGTCCAACTGAATGCTAGGAAATGCCTTGTAACTAAAACGTTCCTTCCCTCCATCATTATTTACATGAATGCTCCTACAAGCACCCTGCAGATGTTGGACTCTTGTCTATCACAGTGCATTAAGATTCATAACTGGTTGTAGCTACCGTACCCATCACTGCACCCTGTACAGTATTCACTGGTCACCATTAACTTCACGCAGACTCACTGGTACATTTTCATCTTTAAATCACTTCTTGGTCTGCTGCCTTCATACAGCTCCTCCTATATGTCTCTGTGTGAGTGCAGCTACAGCGTGCGCTCTCAGGACATCCTTACATGCAGTGTCCCCTCAGTGAGGACTGAACTAGGCCAAAGTGCCTTCTCCTACTCCGCTCCCGTTTCCTGGAATATCTTGCAAAAAGATCTGAGGCTCTCGGCCTTGACTTCTAAGTGGCTTCAAACATCTAAGTTCATGGGAAAAACCAATGCAGACATGTTCCTGTTTTTAGTTTTCTACACCGCCTTATAATCTAGCTGTTTTTGTTAAATTTTTTAAATACCATTTCATTTGCATTTTGTTGTTATCAATTTGTACGCATTTATGATCGTCCACTGTTGTCATCACTGTTAAAATCAGGTCCCTCTTGTAAATCTCTGAGGGGCCGAGATGGTGTAGAGGCAGGGCAGCCGGCTCAGGACCGGAAGGTCTGGGGTTCGATCCCCGGTCACTGCATACCTCGTTGTGTCCCTGGGCAAGACACTTAATCCCGAGTTGCTTCCGGTAGGACTGGATGGCGCCTTGCATGGCAGTCTACCGCTACCGGTGTATGAATGTGAATGGGTGGATGGCTGGCACTGTGAAGCACTTTGGGGCCCCTCATAGGGGGCTGGAAAGCGCTATAAGCTCCATTTACTATTTAAATGAGTCCCCCAGACTCAGTGGAACTAACCTGTATAAATAAAGGTTTAATAAAAATAAAATGCCCACAATCTGTAAAATTACCTCTGTAAGTCATTGAAATGTTAACTAATGCTCATAAATAAGCTGGTGACCATCTTAATGACACTAAATAAATAAAAAGTTGTTGATGTCCTACTTTCAGAAAGTTACAAATCTATTCAGTGGTTCATGAGATATTTTGCTAACATACTGTTTGCATGCAACATGCATGCTACAGTATTTTGCAAGGGGGCAGTGGGGGACCATCAAATCTGTAGTGGGTGGGCATTGCCCCCCTGGTCTCATGTTTGATGGCAAGAAGTTGGACTTTCCTGCAAATCCCCCTAAAGACAAATGCCGAGAAAAATTGTAAACAATCACAAGTTACATTTCAAACTTTTTTCTTTTGGCTGCTCCGTAACGGGGGTCGCTGCACTAAACTCACAAGAAGACTTGGCAGATGCAACCACAGACCTCTGTATGGAGCAGAGCCATCTGGGGGAGCAGACGGTGGGGGTTAAGGTCTTGCCCGAGGGGCAGTTGAGGATGGAGGTATTTGGGTGCTTCACCTGATGTTGGGGGAGTCGAACCTGTGACTTTCCAATGCAGGCCCACCTTCTCTAACCTCTGCACCACCTCTGCCCCATGTTTACATTTCAAACTCTGCTGGCCTTAATTAACATATTAATATTAAAATACAATAAAACAAACTGGTTAAAATGGAGACGTGTCTCATGCAGGTCAGATTTCCTTTAGTAGATTGAGATGACGGCTCAGACATTTGGAGGAGTCCAGCAGAGGTTTCTTCTGCAGGAACAGTGCGCCGTGTGTTTTAATTTGGTGTTTATACATAACAGGCCCTCGGGGGCTTGAAAGCAGCCTCTTGTCCCACAAAGATCATCATTGTTCAGCCATTTTTCTCTCAGACAGAATCGTTTCATGGCTCTTGCTCCTCTTTCAGTTTAAATTTAACAAAGCGCCGTGGAAAACATGGTGCGCCAACACATCCAAGTTGGGAAGCAACAGTTAGCTTAGCCTATTTTAGCTTAGCTTAGCATGATGAATATTGTAAGTGTGTAACTTTTATTACTTCTGGTATTTTAATATGTAACATTTTTTAATTTCCATTGCCTTTTTATTTCCACTTGTTCAAAAAAGCTTTCAGCGTGTAACTTTTATTACTTGTGTTATTTTAGTATGTAGCATTTTTTATTTCCATTGCTTCTTTTATTGCTGTTGTTTCTTATTCTATTTTCATTGATTTATTGTTCCAGTTTATTCATCTTTTTATCCTGTTAAGCACCTTGGTCAATGCAAGGCATTGTAGGAAGGTGCTATACAAATAAAGTTTATTATTATTATTATTATAAACAGCCAAATCGTTTAAAAGTAAAAAAGTTTATCCACACGCTACTTTTAAAACAGAAGTCGAGCTAATGGATGGTTGTTCAGTATATTATGATTACTGATAAATTAACTGGATAAAATATGTAGCTGCTAAATAGGAGCTTATGCTAAGCTAACTAGCAATTTGTAAATGTCTCTCGATCATTTCCTGAACATTGCACTGAAAAAAATAATTCTTGACTGGATTTTCTTGCATCTTCAATGCTAACCCCGTTTAATAAAAGATTTACGTTTTGGTGCAGCTGATTTTATGAGACAAGTCAAAGTATATGTTGAAGATGACTCTCAGCTACTACTACATCAACTTTAGCTGAATTTCTGTAAAGTTGACTAAATTATTTATACATGTAGTAATCTTTAAATCGGTTTTGGATGATTAGCTGCGGTGGCCATCTTTAATCAAGTGGACTCCAAAAGACAGTTAGTTGTAGAGGTAGCAGTGCAATAAAATAGTGTCTCTTTAAGATATTTTGCTAACAGAGTTAACATGGATAACGATGCCAAGTTTCAAACATCTTGATTGGAGGTCAAGCTTCCACCACACCAAACCTTTGTTTAATATTTATCAAACTAATAACTGAGTTACAGCAATTTTGTACTCGCCAAGTTCGCCGTAGTGGCCATCTTGAATTAGATTGGCTTCATCAGTTAATCTGTTGCCTCTACTGGGAGTTTCGTTAAAATCTGTTCACCTTTTATGAGATATTTTGCTAACAGACTAAGCCTTTTGGCGGTTAAAAACATAAAAGTGTGAAGTTTTTACGTCGAAACCTCTAAACGAGAACAAAGACTTCCGTGGCTGCCAAGCTGAGAAACTTTTTCCTCTTTACAGTGAGTTTCTGTGCGTGGGTAATTTAAAGCAGTGTGTCTCACAGATACACATCAGACACAGATTAGTGCCCGTCTCTCTCCTCGTGGATCAAGCAGCTGTTCAGCAGCTGTGTGCACAAGTGTGAGAAAACGTGTGTCAGGAGATAAAAGAGGGAGTGCTCAAGTGTGTGTGTGAGTGTAATGTATGCTGCACCTCCGACCCCTCAGCTCGGCCTGCGTCTCTGCTGAGGTTTGCTGACGTGAGGAAAAAATGGAACGCACGAGAGACGCTTCATCTCGAGAGGGGGAAGAGGAAGGTGGAGGAAGGAGCTGAATGACTACATCATTTGCCTTTAGGTGTGTGTGTTAACCACACTGTCAGAGGGACGGAGATGAACTCCAACTGACACCACGGTGAACTCATGTCTGAGAAAACTATGAGAAGCACGAGATGCATGTGCTTCATCTTTAAAAGAAGCAAATTACTGTATAATTTAAAATTATCCCCCTGCAAGTTTGATCTGTCTCACTTGACGTTCTGTAGCTCTTTCCCCATCAGAATCAATAATGATAGAATGATCCAGCCGTCTTTCTGGCTTCAAAGTTAGCCAGCTGGCAAGAGAAGTCTACACTAAATGATGTCTTTATCAGTTTATTTAAAGAAAAAAAATCAGAAGATATACAATATTTTACATTTAAATTATCTTGGGGGACCAGATTTGGCCCGTGGCTCTTGAGTTTGACACATCGACATTTAGGATCAATCCAAGATGGTTGCCACAGATGCTTTTAGATACTGAGCTAAACTTTTGATGCGGCGATAGTCGGGTCATCCTCAACCCAATCTCTGAGCACCAACGACGTGATGCTAAACATCATTTACTGTACAAGGTTTGACCAAAATGGCTGCACCTCCTTCTCAGCATACGATAATCTTAATCTAAACTCTGGTGTAAAATGTGTTCAAGGAGTGTTGCCTTTTAATTCTTCCTGAATTTGACATGAGCCTGTTTGAAAAGGACAAACTGGCAGCTGAAGAAATTATCCAATCGCAAGACTCTTAACAAAGTTGTTTTGGAAATCTTTTCATATTGTTGCCTTTTTTTTAAGTTTTGATTTCCAGTCTGGGACGGACACGCTGTGAAACAAGTGGATCATTCCTGCTGCGTGAGTGGGATTGAGGCTCGAAGTTCTGGCTCGGGGAAAAGCAGTAATGAAACGGCTTAAATAGGCTGAAGGGAACACACACACACACACACACACACACATTTACACACACATACACACCAAGTTGTAATCTCAAGACTTTCCATCTTGTTTTCTCTCTGCAGGCCTCCACCCCCATATACTCATGAGCCGTCTTCTGCACTGAACGGACACAGACGTTTAATTTTTGTTTTTACCAGTAATTTTATTTTTCTGTTAATGTGTCCTTATAGATAACTAAACGCATCAACCGAGAAGTGGAGCCAAGCAGATAGTTACGGTTCAAGTCCATTTTTTTTAATACCGTCTGCTCAAAATGCATTTTAAGTTTCTTATCTTTAGTAAACCCTTCAGACAAAACATACTGTACCTCCTGCCGTGGACTCCTTTAGACCTCTGAAGGCCTGCTGAGGTATCTGGCACCAAGCAGCCAGTGGTGGATCCTGGATTGGGATGAGATCTGGGGAGTTTTGAGATCAAGTCAGCACTTAAATCTCATGGTTTTGCTCACAAGTGACATGAATCCAACCATCCATCGATCCATCCATTTTCTTCCGCTTATCCGGGGTCGGGTCGCGGGGGTAGCAGCCTAAGTAGGGAGGCCCAGACTTCCCTCTCCCCAGCCACTTGGAGCAGCTCCTCTGGGGGAATCCCAAGGCGTTCCCAGGCCAGCCGAGAAACATAGTCCCTCCAGCGTGTCCTGGGTCTTCCTCTGGGTCTCCTCCCGGTGGGACATGCCCGGAACACCTCACCAGGGAGGCGTCCAGGAGGCATCCTAACCAGATGCCCGAGCCACCTCAACTGGCTCCTCTCGATGTGGAGAAGCAGCGGCTCTACTCCGAGTCCCTCCCGGATGACTGAGCTTCTCACCCTATCTCTAAGGGAGAGTCCAGCCACCTTGCGGAGAAAACTCATTTCAGCCGCTTGTATCCGAGATCTTGTTCTTTCGGTCATAACCCAAAGCTCATGACCATAGATGAGGGTGGGAACGTAGATCGATCGGTAAATTGAGAGCTTTGCCTTTTGACTCAGCTCTCTCTTCACCACGACAGACCGGTACAGCGCCCGCTTCACTGCGGACGCTGCACCTATCCGCCTATCGATCTCACGCTCCAGTTTTCCCTCATTCGTGAACAAGATCCCGAGATACTTAAACTCCTCCACTTGGGTCAGGACCTCCTCCCCGACCCGGAGAGGGCATGCTACCCTTTTCCGGCTCAAGACCATGGCCTCGGATTTGGAGGAACTGATCCTCATCCCGGCCGCATCACATTCAGCTGCAAACCGCTCCAGCGAAAGCTGTAGATCACGAGCTGATGAAGCCAATAGGACCACATCATCTGCAAAAAACAGAGAAGCGATTCTAAGGCCACCAAAACGGATCCTCTCAACACCTTGGCTGCGCCTAGAAATTCTGTCCATAAAAGTTATGAACAGAATCGGTGACAAAGGGCAACCTTGGCGGAGTCCAACTCTCACTGGAAACGAGCCTGACTTACTGCCGGCAATGCGGACCAAGCTCTGACACCGGTCGTACAGGGACCTAACAGCCCATATCAATGGGCCTGGTACCCCATACTCCCGGAGTACCCCCACAGAACCCCCCGAGGGACGCGGTCGAATGCCTTTTCCAAGTCTACAAAGCACATGTAAACTGGTTGGGCAAACTCCCACGCACCCTCCAGGACCCTGTTGAGGGTGTAGAGCTGGTCTAGTGTTCCACGACCAGGACGAAAACCACACTGCTCCTCCTGAATCCGAGGTTCGACTATCCGACGGACCCTCCTCTCCAGAACCCCTGAATAGACCTTACCAGGGAGGCTTAAGAGTGTGATCCCTCTATAGTTGGAACACACCCTACGGTCCCCCTTTTTGAATAGGGGAACCACCACCCCAGTCTGCCAATCCAAGGGAACTGCCCCCGATGTCCACGCGATATTGCAGAGTCGCGTAAGCCAACACAACCCCACAACATCCAGAGCCCTAAGGAACTCAGGCGAATCTCATCCACCCCCGGAGCCTTGCCACCGCGGAGCTTTTTAACCACCTCGGCGACCTCAGCACCAGAGATTGGAGAGCCCGACCCAAAGTCCCCAGGCTCCGCTTCCTCAGTGGAAGACGTGCCAGTAGGATTGAGGAGGTCTTCGAAGTATTCCGCCCACCGACTCACAACATCCCGAGTTGAGGTCAACAGCACGCCATCCCCACCATAAATGGTGTTGGTCGCGTACCGCTTTCCCCCCCTGAGACGCCGGATGGTGGACCAGAATCGCCTCGAAGCCGTACGGAAGTCATTCTCCATGGCCTCTCCGAACTCCTCCCACGCCCGAGTTTTTGCCTCAGCAACCACCCGAGCCGCATGCCGCTTGGACTGCCGGTACCTATCTGCTGCTTCCGGGGTCCCACAGGCCAAAAAGGCCCAATAGGACTCCTTCTTCAGCTTGACAGCATCCCTCACCGCCGGTGTCCACCACCGGGTTCGAGGGTTGCCACCACGACAGGCACCAACAACCTTGCGGCCACAACTCCGATAAGCTGCCTCGACAATAGAGGCGCGAAACATGGCCCACTCGGGCTCAATGTCCCCCGCCTCCCTCGGAACGTGTTCAAAGCTCTCCCGGAGGTGGGAGTTAAAGCTCCGTCTTACGGGAGACTCTGCCAGACGTTCCCAGCAGACCCTCACAATACGTTTGGGTCTGCCAGGTCTGACCGGCATCCTCCCCCACCATCGGAGCCAACTCACCACCAGGTAGTGGTCAGTTGACAGCTCCGCCCCTCTCTTCACCCGAGTGTCCAGGACATGCGGCCGCAGATCAGATGAGACGACAACAAAGTCGATCATTGAACTACGACCTAGGGTGTCCTGGTGCCAAGAGCACATATGGACACCCTTATGCCTGAACATGGTGTTCGTTATGGACAATCCATGACGAGCACAGAAGTCCAACAACAGAACACCACTCGGGTTCAGATCAGGGGGGCCGTTCCTCCCAACCACACCCCTCCAGGTCTCACTGTCATTGCCCACGTGAGCGTTGAAGTCCCCCAGCAGAACAAGGGAGTCCCCAGGAGGCGCACCCTCCAATACCCCCTCCAAGGACTCCAAAAAGGGTGGGTAATCTGCGCTGCCGTTCGGCGCATAGGCACAAACAACAGTCAGAGCCCGTCCCCCCACACGTAGGCGAAGGGAGGCTACCCTCTCGTTCACCGGGGTGAACCCCAACGTACAGGCACCAAGATGGGGGGCAACAAGTATGCCCACTCCTGCTCGGCGCCTCTCACCAGGGGCAACTCCAGAGTGGAAGAGTGTCCAACCCCTCTCAAGGAAACTGGTTCCAGAGCCAGAGCCATGCGTTGAGGTGAGTCCGACTATTTCTAGCCGGAACCTCTCAACCTCACACACTAGCTCAGGCTCCTTCCCCACCAGAGAGGTGACATTCCATGTCCCAATGGCCAGCTTCTGTAGCCAAGGAATCCAACCAACGTACCGTAATTTCCAGACTATAAGCCGCTACTTTTTTCACAGGCTTTGAATCCCACGGCACAATGATTTATGGATTTTTTTTTAACGGGCTAACGAGCTTCCTGCCACCGAAACATTTAAGGCTGGTTTATACTTCTTGTCGCACGTCTTTTACCCCCCGTTGAGTGAACCCAGCGATGACGTAATTGCGTGTCACCGACCGCATTGAGTGCTTATACTTCTAAAAGACGTGGGGATAATCCCTCCCTCTTCCCTCCCACTGCATACGTCACGTGCACTCCCACTGCATGTTTTATCAGGACAAACGGATTTAATATAATGATAGGCTCCATTACCTCGATTTGTGAGTCCGTTATCATGGGCGTAGCCAGGATTTTATGAGGGGCGGATTGTTTAAAGGAAACGTGGACCTTGAACGAGCAACACGCCTCGGTGGCTCAATGGAAATGCGTAGGTTTACCGCTCCAAAGCTTTTCTCGACTCGGGTTCGAATCTCACCTGGTAGAACTTATTTTACGTTTGTCTTTTATTGAAAAAAAAAAAAGGAGTTTGTGTAACGCCAAAATTACACCACACGCGTTACGGCTCCGCCCCGCTCCGGTCCGACCTCCGCAGCAAATACGCACCCATTATAATCAATGACAGAATTTACACTGGCTCCGCACGGCGGCAGCGAGCTGCGGAGAGCGGACGGCAGTCCGTCAAAATTAGAAATTTTTCTATTTCTGCCGGACGCCGGAGCTGTGCGGAGGCACCAACAGGAAAAGGAACGAGCACAACTTCCGTATTTACAAAATAAAATCACCACGGGCGGACTAATCCTAGCTCTATACGGATTTATTTGTACAAAAATGCTGTCAAACTATCATTTATGACTACGCCTACAAACGCAATACAAGAAATAAATAAATAAAGTATTTTATTCTGAAATGTAATACCTCACTTCCTGTTGCTCAAACCATGTCCTGTCGCTCATTTACGAGAGAAGATCAAGGCAGCAGTCTCTACTGTTGTTCTCCTTCTTCCACCGAATGAATTGTTTTGTTCTGACTTACTTATCACTTGATTTATCGCGCGATCCCGCAAATCCCGCGCATGCGTCTAGGAGCGGCGCATGCAGGCGGACCTGAGCTGAGCGGAGGAAGTGGAAATTGGAGTTTGAGACGCTCAGCTGCGACCTGCGGAGCGAAGCGGACCGCATGTAGTGTAATTTTGGCGTTAACCACAGGCATATTAACTCCTTTTTTTTATCCAATAAAAGACAAACGTAAAATAAGTTCAACCAGGTGAGATTCGAACCCGAGTCGAGAAAAGCTTTGGAGCGGAAACCCTACGCGTTTCCAGTGAGCCACCGAGGCGTGTTGCTATTTCAAGGTCCATTTTTTCTTATGTCGGCTGTTGTAATGTTTGTAGTCGTCCCCCGGTGTTTAATGTATGTGTCCAGCCACTGCAAAGACAGGTATAACGGAGGAACTGGATTGGTCCCGCCAGGATCCCCGCTCCGGACCGCCTCGGCGAGTTTCTCTTCAAAACTATCCATGTCTGTCAAAGCAAAAACAAAAACCGGCTTCTAAAAGAGTAGCGTGTAGCGGTGTCATACACCATATATGGACATCCAAACAAAAAACGCCCACAAACTTTGAACCAATCACACGCTGCGAGCCGCATCGTCCGCGTCTCGGAGTTCTGACTGGGGGCCATGTACAAGACAGCTGTCACCGGGGGATCGCAGCGGGAGTGCAGACGGAAGTTGCGCAACTTTTTTTCACTCAACGGGGGGTAAAAGACGTGCGACAAGAAGTATAAACCAGCCTTTAGCCTCATCAAACCCTGGCACTCACATAGCTGCCCAATACACATCTCTCCTGGGGGGTGGGTCCTTGTGACTCAATGATACTACCTGAATAAATAAAGGTTAAAAAAATCTGGACTGATGAAATTACCAAACAGGTCACAGTGGACCAAGGAAACGAGGAGTGCAGGAGAGAACGGGGAGGAGGAACTTGTGCCCCTCCCTGGGGGCACAACAAATTATTCGCAGCCACTCGATATCAGTGTGAATCGTGTATCAACGTGACACTCGAAGTTCGGTGAGAGGCTTGGATGACTGGTGGCAAGAAATTGTTTATCAAAACTGGAGGCATGCAAAGAGCAACTTCTGCTCCGGTCTGCCAGTGGATGCTGACAGAGCAGCCCGTTTTAAAAAATCCTCTGCAGGAGGAAGATGAAGATAGCAATGACTTCCTGGTAGGCTACTGTATATATATATTTTTTTTACCAGCACTGTTACTGGCACTGTTCAGAAAAAAACATTTACTGTACGTATTCGTGTTACATTCAATCAAAAGGTTAAAAAAAATCTTTGTGTAAATGTCTCACGTTACAACATGGGCACCCACGGCTTATACACAAGTGCAGCCTATGTATGTACAAAATTATCATGCGCGTAGCCAGGGGGGGTTTGGTGGGTTCGAACGAACCTCCCACTTTGCCTACGAAGTCCCGCCTATAACTCCCGTGAGATATAGAACTGTGAGGTGAAGACGACGTTCACTCTGTCCTGGCTTGGAAGGCAACACGGTGGATTCAAACGGTAAAATTACATTGTAGTTTTTGATTCAACTGTTCATTTGTGTATTTTAAGTAGTACCATTTGATGTTAGAGAGATTAGAAGTGGGTCACGTTTTTATAAGATGTGGGATAATGCTAAAACATGCTATAGCTAAGCTAAGTTTGTGACGATTTTCGCCACGTTTTTTTTTCACTTGTTTTTGTCTATTTCCGCCATGTTGGGAACAGTAATTTATCTGAAATTGGTACCAGTGCCCATTCTATCCCTAAAGCTAAGTTTACATTGATAGGACACATAGTTACTCACAGGAAGCCTGAAACGGAGCGTTCATGTTTTTCTAATTAGCTTGTTTACACGTTTGAAGTAACGTGTACCACCGCCAATGAACCAATCAGAGTAGTCCTACAGGTCCACTTTTTCTTCAAACGAACCGCCCCTCATAAAATCCTGGCTACGCCTATGATTATCGTTTAAATTTGATGGACGCAGCTTATATTTGGATGCGCTCAATAGTCCAGAAATTACAGTTGTCATGAATAAGAACCAAGCATTGCATCGCCCTGCTTTGTTTCCATTGTGCATCCAGGCTGGATCCTGGTGCCGCATCTTTCCCATCCCCTGTATAAAACACAAGATGAATCAAACCGGGGCCGCCATAGTTCAGATCTGAAGTCAACATGGGCTCCCTGACCAGTCTGCAGATACAGAACAACATACGTGACCTTATTTTAGCAGCTGGAGTCGTTCTGTTTGGACAACCTGTTCACACGTTTCATTTTCTTGGACCAACTTTGGTAAATTCTGACTTCTGCAAACAAGACCCTGAAGTTGTGAAGATACCAAGATTCGGCTCATTTAGCGACAGACACTGAACGCACTTTGGTTTTTGGCACATTTGTACTGGTTTGCAACCTTCACGACACAAATTAAACCCAGAGGAGCAGCAGGGTCACGACTTGACAGAACGTTAGCGCTGTAATAAGCAAGCATTCGTAGCCGGCCGCTAATCTGAAGGAACCTGTGGTTTTAGAAGAGCATCCTCAGCAGGAAAAAAACACGAAACGTGTGAATAGCAACTGTGGGAAAAAGTCTGGATCAGATTTTCCGCATTCTTCCAAAATTATCTGGTATTTGTGTACAAAAAAAAAAAAAAGATTTCTGCTACAGTTAGCATCAGTCCAGCACATGTCGGCTGGTGTTATCATTTATAGTCATGGTAGCAGGTTGTTGCGTTGTTTGTTGAACTATTCTCAAGCTCCTGGAAAAAAAGGTCAGCATCTTAAAAAAAAATTGTTATTTTTAAATAAACCAAAGAAAAATCGAGAAGCAGAAAGCACAGACTATTCACTAATCTGAGATTGAGAATTCCCCAAGGGATTACTCCCACTGGTGCACTCAATCAAATAAAACAAACCTGCCATGGTTTTAGTTTTGTTACTTTCTAATGCAGATGAACAGAATAGTTGTTTTAAGTTAAACTTTGAAGCTTTGGTATTAAATTCTGTCGTGATAAAAACGAAAACTAAAATGTTTTACAAGACTAACAAGTCACAAGACTAACAAAGTTCAGTCAGGTCATCTGGACGGTTTCCTTTGTTGTTGAGACGTTTCATCCAAAGGACTTCATCAGAAACCGTCCGGATGACATGACTGA
>JBBPBX010003290.1:3813-17198 GCA_038048925.1 Garcialebias charrua | reverse complement strand
TCTCGCCGATGTGAGGCGGGGCGCAGGGGCCGAGAGTCTGCTGATTGGCGGACTGGCCTTCTCCGGAGGCGGAACCAGAGCCCAGGTAGGGCAGCTTGGCCAGCGACGAGGAAGAAGACGAGGAAGATGAGGAGGAGTCCTTAAAACCTGGAGCGGTGGTTTTGCCGGCGCTCCCGTTTCCCTCTGGGAAGGCAGTGGAATGTTTCCGCTTCTCCGCGCCGGAGCTCTGACCACTGGGAAACGCAGCGACAGACTGAAGGAACGTCGACGGAGCGGTGATCGGAACTGAGAGGAAAAATAACAAGATCAATTATTATAATTATTATTAAAATAAAAACCAAGACTGTAATAGCATGGAATAGGGACGAGCAGCGATCTTCAAATACACAGTCGTTAAAATGAAGGAGAAACAGGGCGAGATGAGGGAGGGGTGGAATAAAAGAACTTTTTTTGTTTGTTTGTTTTAAATTATTTTTGATCAAAATGTGCACCCCTGCCTGGAATAAGACGTGACGTACGACTTTTAACAGATACACGGAAATTTGACAGTATTTCCCTGTTTGGGCCTCTTTGCATTGGTTACCAGTATATTATAGGATTCATTTTAAGATACTTTTATTCGCTTTTAAAGCTCTAAATGGCCACTCTCCTCCTTACTTGACTGAGCTGCTACACTCACACTCCCTCCCGTTCTCTCAGATCAGCTAACCAGCAGTTTCTGAGGATCCCGAAAACTAAGCTTAAAGCGTCTGTGACATGATTTTGTAACAATGCATAAAATTACCCAACATAAATATCTTGTATCATTCAGCTATGTTCGTTTTTGCAAACAAAATGATAATTTAATTTTGATTTAAAAGTGATTTTAAACTTTGCGCCGTGTTTATTCACGAGAAATCCGATTACACGCGAATGCAACATCTGTGACGTTGTATCGGGCAGAGGCAGCCTGCGTGTGTCTGCAGATCGCCTATTTATTCATTTTAAACTTGAAAAATGCCGTTACGTTGTGTCGCATTTGGGTGTTCTAATATCATCAGTGAACAAGTGAGCCTTTTCACTTTCCCAAAAGATGAAATACTTTATCAAGAATGGAATAAATAAAGCTGCCCCCCCTCGGAGCTCGCTCGCTTCCTGAAAAGGTAAAACTCAAATAAATACGGGTGCAGACCTAAATTAGAACCTGCTGTTTCTTGTTCATCTAACTTTCTGCTTCCCAAACTGAAGACAAATAGCTCAAATCTTCACTTGGATTGCTAAATTCGTCGGGTTTTAAATTGTTCGCCATTAATATGTAAAAGTATACCAGAGCCCGCTGCCCGATACTACGTCACAGATGTTGCATTCGCGTGTAATCAAATTTCCCGTGAATAAACACAGCGGAAAGTTTAAAATCACTTTTAAATCAAAATTAAATAGATTTATCATTTTGTTTGCAAAAACGAACATAGCTGAATGATACAAGATATTTATGTTGGGCAATTTTATGCATTGTTACAAAATCATGTCACAGACGCTTTAAGCTCAGAGGTGACCGTGCTTTTTCTGTGATTGCCCCTAAACTCTGGAATGATCTTCCGAGTGACATAAGACAGGCCTCTTCCCTTGCTGTTTTTAAGTCTCTTCTTAACACTCATCTTTTTTCTTTGGCTTTTGGCGCAATCCGAGATGTTTGATCTTGTTTTATTGTGTGAAATTTTTATTAAGTGTTGTTTTTATATCTGACCTTTCTATTTTATGTTTTTGTACTGTATTTTATGTTTGTGTACAGCACTTTGGTCCTACGGTTGTATAAAGTGCTTTAGAAATAAAGTTGGTATAGTATGGTATGGATTACTTTTAAAGCCGTTACCTTCGAGCATTCGCTTCAAGCTCTTCTCTCGTTTTGAGATTTCAGAAAGGAAAAGTTTGGAGTTCAGATTCCCAACTTTGTACGGAGGAAGGCTGCTTCCTACGCACGCCTGAGACCTGCAACAAGAAACAGACGAGACATTGGAGGCACGTGTTGTCAGTTGTGGACCAAAAGGAAAAGCTCTAAACACCTCGGTTCCCTCACCTGTCTGTGAGGATTTTAACAGGCTTGGTGTTCTTCATGAAGCTCAGCTCCTCGGCCTTCCCGAAGGCCGTGTTGATGGAGCTCATCAGCTTCTGGGCTTTGTGGCGCTGCTCCCCCAGAGCCAAAATCTGGGCGGCATTGTCCTGAAAAAAGCGAGCCTGAGCCTGATCCAGAGCCTCCAGCGTGCGGCCGAGATCCTCCTCCAGGAGCTGATGCATGCGCTGATACTGCAGGCGCACGTCCTCCTTCAGCTCGCACACCCTGTCCTGCAGAGACGCAGACGCACATACATTAAGCCGCTCAAAACGAAAACGGAGGAAAACATTTTAAAACATACCTCCACTGAGCACTTGTCAGAATCGAGTTTGCAAAGCTGCTCTTCGATCTCCTGCACCCGCTCCTCCACGCGCTCCTGCTGCTTTAACAGGTTTTGCTGAAAATTTAAAGTAAAAGGAGAAAAAGAAAACGGGTTTTTGGTTAAGTTGCAGCCTCAGCTAGCCACTCGCATTCACTCCTCATACCAGAGATATTAGAATTCCTGGAGTCGACTAATTTAGTCTCCATCCAACACACAATCCCTGCGGGGGAGGAAGGAGGGGGATGCTGTCATAGCAACCAGCAGCTATTTAGTGTTTGCATTAGCGAGTGAAGGACCAAAGTTGGGGGAGCTGGAGGCAGCGAGCAGAGACAGGAGAAAACATCAGCACTGCCTCCTCTTTGTGACCCCCACCCCCCACCCCCATCACACAGTGGAGGTTGCTCGGTGAGCCGAGGCAATGTTGTAGCAACGGCACCTGGTACTGTATTTCTGAACAGATGAGCGGTCAGTGAGGAGTTAACCCTGCAGCGCTTGATGAAAAATACTTTTAACTGTTTGTTTAAATTTCTGTTTCTTGTTGACACTTAATGGCAGAACTGATGTTTAAATTAAATATTGATGAGTTGACAATTAGTATAGCAGGTCTTTAACCCCTTTGAGACCAACTTGATCAAAGTGCCTGTTAATTGGAATTAGGCCTGTCACAATAAATTTTGCTGGGCGATTAATCGTCTCAGAAATGATTGCGATAAACAATAATATTGATTGAAATTTGACAATTAGTAATTAGTCAAATTTAAGAATGTTGGTTAATTTTTGTGTGTACTACCTTTCTTGACCACCAGATGGCAGTATAAGACTGTTTGAACCGAAGGATGGATAGTGAGGGAGCGAGCAGCGTGTCTCTTTAAGAAAAAGGGGAGAGAGGCTCCTTGACGTGACATGAGCGGTCTCTTTTTTTGATTCTCAAAATAGCGGACGCTCAGTGTGGTTTGAGCTCTTTAGCATAGCATTCTTCACACAAAGCTTTTTTTAAATGATTTAAAAATCAGTGAACAAGTTCTCAGCTTCTTTTTGCAGAGAAAAACAACTTTTACATGAGGCACAGGTTTCAACCGTGAATTTTGGAGCTTTGACAAGACAGAGGTATTCTATTTGCTTGTGAATCAATGTGGTCCTGTCACATCTAAATGTTTTAAGAGCACTAGAGGTGCATCAAAGACTGGGGATGCACAATATTATTGGCATAGTATCGTATCGGCTGATATTAGCAATAAAGTTAATATCGGACATTGGCCATTCCATCAAAATAACTCACCGATATAAAAGTTGCTGTTTATTCATATTTGCGCTATTCGAGTGTTGTCATTGTATTAGAGAGTAAATGTCATGAATAAATTTGACATTAAACATAATCCAAGTTGAAGTGTTGCATCATTTTGAGCCCATTTTTTAGCATCTGCGGTTGGTACAGGCCAATTTGACAAAAAACGTGCAGAATAATGTATAATCCCACAGCAGAAAAGGCTCTGTAGTCTCTGTAAGTAGGTCTAGGAAAAAAATATTGGTATAAGTTATAGGCTAAATAAGTTTTTAACAGTCATATTGGCCAAAAATCCAATACAGTATTGTGCCTCCCTATCCAAGACAAATATCTAAGTCTAAAAACCCCACAGATGATAAATTATTATTAAAAAACTGGGTCAAATGCACTCATCTTATTGTTAAAGGGCATACTCCATTGAATCATAAAAGTGGGGGTGGCTGGCGAGGTGGGTAAAATATGGGCGGAGGTGGACAACAAAATATGTGTGGGCAAGAATGCAGTTCTGCAAGCAGTGCACACAAAACTAAACACGATTTTCAAAAACTAGACATTTGAAAACACCCAGAATTCAGATGTTAATGAACATTTTGACCATTTTCTATCGATTTTGTGTCATGAACTAGCCTCAAACAGTTGCAGCCCAGTGATATAACTTTAAAAGCTTTTATCAAGTTTTAAAAAAAAGACAAAACTCCATCACATTTGCCAGCTGACAACCTTTGGTTGCAGCAGATGAGTCAACTGATGAGAAGAACCCTTTCAGTTTGACGATCAGTAAAACAGATCGTTTTACAGTTTTTTTTCATTCATTCAACCTTTATTTAGTCAGGTAAATCTTTTGAACCTCATGGGCTCATTTACGAAAGCGACCTGCTAAAACTAAAGAACAATGAACAGCAGTGATAGAATTTCATTAAACAATAAACAAACAAACAATAAACAATAGAAAACAAAAAGAGAGAAAAAAACAAAAGATTTTTTTTTTTCTTTTTTTTTTTTTTTTAACAAAGTATCAAAAAACTAGCAAAACATTATAAGGTAGACGTATAAAATCAAAGACAGGAACAAATCTGCATTGGTTTTTGCCAGGATTCCAACAGATTCTGAAAACCATTTAGAGAAGTCAAGGTCGAGAGCTTCAGATCTTTTTGTAAGATATTCCATGAAGCAGGAGCGGAGTAGGAGAAGGCCCTTTTTCCAAGTTCAGTCCTCACTGACGGAACACTGCAGGTAATCATGTCCTGAGAGCGCACGCTGTAGCTGCACTCACGCAAAGACATGTAGGAGGAGATGTATGAGGGCAGCAGACCAAGAAGTGATTTAAAGATGAAAATATAAATAGTTTGGGATGAATTTGCTGAACTTTCACATTTTATTGTTGTAGCAGCTTTGATACAACGCTCAGTGTTTGGAGATTACTTAAAAACAGAAAAACTAACAATAAAAAGACACCATGAGTCTTTTGTTCCAACACGGCTGGAAACAAAACTCTAAAGTGTCACTTTATTTAAAAAAGATGCTGTAATGTGTTCAGATTGAATAGAACTAAACTTTAAGGAAGACAAAAACAAAAGCGAGTGCAGTTTGCCAAAGATTTAAGAAAAAAATGTAGAGCAATGTGTAGAGGTCAAAGTACCGTATATGTTGGGAATAATGCTCAGCTACTACTACACCAAATATTTGTTCAGTATCTGTAAAATTGATTGAGTTACAGCCTTTTTTGTGTTTTGTAAAGTCAGCTAGCTGTGGCAGCCATCTTGAACTAGCTTGACACCAAAGGTTGATCAGTTGTTGATGTATAATAGGGATGAGGCCGATCCGATCCAGTATCGGTCTCTGATACCAGCATAATTTACGTATCGGATTTTCCAATCCAACCTGCCGATATTTCCGATCCATGATGCACGTTGGCTTCAAACTATCGAATTGATTTCTTGAACGGAGAGCATATGTGTTACACCATATTCTGTGACTTCTGTCTTAACATGATGTGAGTTAAACCCAATGAAGACACTCTGAAACTATACATTGAATTTAAATTCAATGTATAGTTTAAATCTGTATCTGTTGATCAAAACCAACAAGAATTACAACTCATAGTGCCACAATCAAAAACTAAACTTAAAACGGGGAGTGGACTGTGTTGATTTCCCATAATGCTTAGCAGTACTGTATGTTAGTGTTCCAGGCTGCATCATGAGTGAGATGGACGTCTGTGATATAGACCTGCCTCTTGTGTGCTATTAAAAGTTTGGATGTTTCCTATTTAGAGGCTCAGAATGTCTTCATTGGGTTTAACTCACACAATGTTAAGACGGTAGTCACAGAATATGGTGTAACACACATGCTCTCCGTTCAAGAAATTCATTATTACAGTCTCATATAAAATCAGTTATGATGTTATCAGAACTGGATCAGTATCGGCCAATACCCAGAGTTAAGTATCGGGATCAGATCGGAAGTAAGAAAATGTGGATCGGTGCATCCCTAATAATAATTACAATAAAACGTTTCAAACACACACAAACAAAAATGTTGTTGCTTTTCAACAGTGGGCGATTAAAAAACTGAAAGTCTTGTGTAGCATGCAAGTGTAAAATGATTGCCGGTACTTATCAGGATCATCCACTGAGAAATATGTTTAAATTACATAAATAGCAAACATCTAACAGATGGAGGTTGAACCAAATGGTCCAGCCGAGTATCATGGCCAAGACTAAAGACGAGTTGGTCTCTCCAGGTTGAATGTTTGTTAACACGCCATCATCATCGTCGCCATCGAGTCATTCCGGTGCACAGCAGCTGATTTTATCATTAGCGATCAGCTGCTTCGGGGGCTGAAGAGAATGAAAACCTGCTCCCTCCTGGGCCTCAGCATCACATGGCTGCGAATCGCTGCCCCAGATATCTGTCACAAGCACAGTTGGTTAGGTCTGAGACGCTGACCTGGTTGTGCTGGCTGATCGAGTTAGGCTCTCAGCAGAAGCCAGAGGAAAAGGACGGGGAGGGAGGTGTCCGACTAAATGTGATGGATACCTTAGGGGGAGTGTAGTGGGGTGCAGTATGAACATAGCAGGGTGCTCTTCAGCTGTCATTTCACCACAGTGTGTTTTCCATCAAGGCCAGGGGGAATGTCGGTCCTCACCGGGGGTGGGCTGATGATGGTGTGAGGGGTGAATTTGGTTAGTGGGAGGGTCTAATGGAGGTGAAGAGCAGGGTGAGGCCTGTAGGGTGGTGTGTGTGTGTGCTTTAATCACATTCATCATGAAGCTTGTGGGGGTGGGGGGGGGACTATGACGGGGAAGACTGATGATAATATTTCCGCCTGCATGTGTTTGTCTGTTACCAAATTATTGCAGGGCTAACTGGATGAATTTAAATTAAACTTGAACCAATTAATCATTAATGGGCTTTTAGAACGACCCAACTCAAGATGGCCGAATCGAACAAAATGACTAGAACTCGGTCAGTGTCATAGATTTTAGACATTTGGTGTGATAGTAGCTGAGAGTCATTCACAACACATAATCTAAGCATCACATCATAAGGACGTCTTAGTGATATGCATTGTTCCAGTTTGCAGACTGGTCTCCATAGGAAAAAGGTTTAGGAAGTAAAAGTCGCCCAGATGAGACATAATGCCATGAATTCATTCAAAACAACAACCACACCATCAAAATTTATTAAAAGTGTTTCAGCTTTTACTGAGCTCTGGGACCATTTAAACTAATTTTGCCTTTTTGTCCTGTCCATGACTAAGAGCTAAATGAAACAGGACATTTGTTCTCATCATTTTACGCATCGTTATCAGCTGGATTTAAAACACCTGTGATGAGGTAACGTGATGTTTCTTTAAACCCCAAGTGTCAACGCAATCACCCAATTTATAGATAATCCTGTCTCAGAGACGTTCTGTCTGATGCACATTTTTATTATCTATGTTTTTAACTGTTAAAAAAAGATCCTTCTTGTCTCGTTTAAGTAAATAGAGGAAAGCAGCTTCTTGACCGTGGCAATAACTTGGTTTTCATGCCCATCTGAAGCAAACGTTTTGTTTTTATTGCGTTACAAAAAAATATATATTGTGCTTTCAAAGGGAAGTTGAACTGGCTGTAATTATGGAGGTTTGTGAACTCTGGTTATTGATTTTATTTTATGTCAGCGAATACAAACAAATTTTCTTTCATGCAACACAAACAGCTGAGGTAAATACTCTGTCAGAACCATTTTGGAAAACCAATTTCTTTCAGACATTTTTGATGCAACAGTTATTAATTGCAAAAAAGATTTGACACCGAGCCACAAGCTTCCTGCATGATCAGAGCTGGAGGCGATGCATACACGCGACACTTGCAGAATCCTTTCACCTGCGAGCGAACGTGGACCAGACAACTTTCCTCGCAAAGTCAAACTCCAGATGTAGAGAAAGGATTTTTTTGGGAACTAGTAAAAACTTGTATGACAGCTTGGATCCAAACGTAGCTGATTTGTGAAACCTGCATCACAACAAATCAAAAATCATTGACAAATGTAATGTTTAATCAATCAACAGATTTATAACTGTGAAGCAATTTTGACTGTGTCCCAACTGTGTGGTTGTCTTATGTGAGCGTAAGCAGATTATTTTTGTAATCGAAGTTGAGTTTTCATTACCCAAAATTACTGTACATTTCAAGTCTAAATAGGTGTCCAGGCTTTTAATCGCCTTCAGGAATTGTTTTGCGGACGTCCCCCCACCTCATTAATAGGGTCATATACAACAAATACAAGAAAAACATGTCAGGACCAGTTCAGTGTCTGTATGTATAGTCTGCATATTCTTTGGTAGGTACCAAGTACACTCTATTTACGATGATATTCCCGCAACTAGAGAAGGCAGTCATGTTGAATGTTTCATCACTTCGTGTTGGGGGGTAAAGAGGAGGGTGTGAAAGCAGTCAGGTGAGCGACAGTTCATGGAGAGCATGGCCTTTATGCCAATTTCAATCATTTCTGACAAAAGTTATTGGGATTTAGACAATAATTTTTGTTGATAAAGTGGCAACAACTTATTCATTCAACCTTTATTTATACAGGCTAGCCTCGTTGAGTCATGGGGACTCATTTACAAGAGGGACTGTTCCTCAGTCTAGTGGTTCTACACTTGATGCTCCTCAACCTCCGTCCTGAGGGGAGTGGGGCAAAGAGTGAGTGTGCTGGGTGAGTGAGGTCTTTCATGATGCAGGTGGCTCTTTTCCTGCATCTGGAGGTGTAAATGTCTGTGATGGTGGGGAGACTGACTCCAACAGACTTCTGTGCAGCCTTCACCACTCTCTGCAGAGCTTTCCTCTCTTCAACTGTGCAGCCTCCATGCCACACGTTGATGCTGGAGCACAGGATGCTCTCCACTGCACACCTGTAGAAGGAGGTGAGAACTGGGCTGCTCAGACCAGCTCGTCTCAGCCGTCTGAGGAAGTAGAGTCTCTGATGACCTTTCTTGATCAGGCTGGTGGTGTTGTTGCTCCAGCTGAGGTTATCATTCATGTGTACACCCAAGTATTTGTAGCTGGAGACCACTTCCACTGCAGACCCACCTATTTTCAGTGGGGCATGGGTGTGTTTGTTCCTTCTGAAGTCCACAATCATCTCCTTTGTCTTCTTCACATTCATGTGAAGATTATTCTCTTTGCACCAGCTCTCCAGATGTTCCACCTCCTGTCTGTAGCTGGACTCATCATTGTTTGTGATGCATCCCACCACCGCTGTATCATCTGCAAACTTAACAATATGACAGCCTGGAAGTGTGGCTGTACAATCATATGTGAGCAGAGTGAACAGAAGGGGGCTCAGCACACATCCCTGAGGAGAGCCAGTGCTGAGGGTTATGGTGGAGGAGGAGAAGTTGTGGATCTTCACGGACTGTGGTCTGTCTGTTAAGAAGTCTAGTACCCAGTTACAAATAGAGGGGCTTAGTCCAAGTGTAGATAGTTTGTCTATCAGAGTTTGGGGGATCATGGTGTTGAAGGCAGATGTGAAGTCCACAAAGAGCAGACGCACGTATGAGTCTTTCTGATCCAGGTGGGTGAGAGCAGTGTGGACCACGGAAGAAATGGCGTCCTCTGTTGATCGGTTCTCACGGTATGCGTATTGATGAGGGTCCTCATTGATGTTGACGGTTGCCTTGATGTGGGACATGACCAGTTTCTCAAAACATTTAGCGACTATCGGGGTGAGGGCCACCGGTCTATAGTCATTCAGACCAGTCACTGTGGAGCTCTTTGGGACTGGGATGATGGTCGCGGTCTTCAGGCAGGTGGGAACTGACTCCAGTGCAAGTGAGGTGGTGAAGATGTCAGCCAGCACCTCACAGAGCTGGTCCGCACATTCCTTCAGAACTTTCCCTGGGATGTTGTCTGGTCCGGTTGCTTTATGAGGATTAATCTTTCTGAGACTGCCTCTCACTTCTGCTGCGGACACCCTGAGATGCTCTTCATCTGGTGATGAGGTGAGTCTGGTGCTAGCTGGTCTGTTTGGATCATCAAAACGTGCATAAAACTTATTGAGGGCATCAGGCAGAGATGGGTCCCTGGGGCATTGTTTGTTTTTGCCTTTGTAATCTGTTATGTTATATTAAATAATACAGTGTATTAAACAGCAGCCTGAAAATGAGTCTGTAGTGAGTAGATAGGTATGAATACAGAAGCTTACAGGCAAGAAATCAGCAGCATGGATAATCAGCAGCATGAATAATCAGCAGCACAGATAAAGTGATAAATCTCTAATTAAAGTGTCATTACAGTGATTTTACTGATTAGATACTCATGAGTCTAAGCCTCAGGGTAGAAGCTGTTCCTCAGTCTAGTGGTTCTACAATTTAATGCTCCTTGACCTCCTTCATGATGGGAGTGGGAAAAAAGTGTGTGCTGGGTGAGTGTGGTCCTTCATGATGCAGGTGGCCCTCTTCCTGCATCTGGAGGTGTAAATGTCTGTGATGGTGGCAAACCTTTTGCGTGCGCATGCAAAACTTGCAAAACTTTTGCTGCGTGCACCTATGGTCTTTTCTACGCTTGCGTGCATCCCCATTACGCGCGCGGGTCTGATTTGCACTCGCGCGGGTCTCATTTGTTCACTCGATGGTATGCATTTGTTCTCGCGAGATTTGACATGATTTAGTCGCCATCAGTGGTGGAGAAAGTACTCAAACACTGTACTTAAGTAAAAGTACAAATAAACAGACAAAAATGTACTCTAGTAAAAGTAGAAGTACCATATTAATGTTTTTACTTAAGTAAAAGTAAATAAGTACTTGCTTTTAAAAATACTTAAAGTATTAAAGTAAAAGTACTTGCTGAATGTATTACCTAATGCAATGGTCTACAATACCATTAAGTGTGCGTACTGTATGTATATTTTCTGTAATACATTAATAGTGTTGAGTCATTTTAATGAACAATGCTGCAGATAATACATGTTTTTATTGTGTTTACTCTGTGACACAGTTCACACTTGGACTTGTGATTCTGTGCATCAGAATGTCAGGGATGACCTGCAGAGTTAAATGTCATTAAGCAAAATAAGAAAGATTTTACCTTTGACATTTTTTATTTAACACAAAGGCAAAACCAAGGTGTCACTTTAATTGCAGTAAAAACATTAAGTAAAAGTTGTCTGCCTGAAAAAAGGAGCATTAGACCTAACAAAGGAATCTGATTGTTTCAACTCCAGTTTTTCACTAACTCTAGTTAAAATACTGTCTAGTCAACTTGTGATGGGTCAATGTGAACAATATTTTAACTTCCTGATACCATTTTCAAAACTTGGACCAGAGTGTTGAGTCATTAGAAAACATCTCTTGTCTCCTGTCAGAGTCAGAGTACTTTTATTAACATTGCACAAGTTTTCACCAGTACAGCGTGAAAATGTACGCACAGTCATCCGGAAGGGGGCGAGTGTGTGAAGCTGCTGCTATCAGACCACATGAGACATCATATCACATTATGTTCTTCAGCGCGGCCTCTCCCATCCGTATCGGGATGAAGGTCAAAGGTGTGAAAACAAGGAAAGAACCATGAGGGTCACAGCGTTGGTATTAAAAAAAGATGTATCACATTTTGTCTTTCATGACACCATATGAGACAGAAAAAACTATACCAGAAGCACATTTAAGACAATCACATGTTGCATTTTGAGACTGAGGCAGTGAGATTTCTGTCCATGAGACATTCCAGATAGCAAACAGTTCTGAGGTGAAACCAGCCGGCCTCCGATAACGCTCATAGAAAAGTTCTCCGGGGGGGGGGTAGCGATAGGTGCAGCTGTTTGCCTCAGAAAACACGTCTCAGGAGAAATTTGACATCCAGCCTTTTTCCAAGGCTGTTTAGGGTAAAGTCAGATAAGGATTACAAATATTTTTCACTTCAGGCAGACAGTATAATTCCTTCAGCCTTGAGTCCTGCTGGGCAACTCTGATATGGTCCAATTCGGGACTTTTTCCTCTGATCCAAGCTGTGGCCCTTAGATGTTGACCACCAGCGTCCAGAGTCCCAATCCGAGCGGATGATCTGCGATCCTCAGAGATCGTGTTCACCTTCCGGATTAGCTCGTAAACAGCTGATTTCCGAGGTCACGGCGCAGATCAGATCGGGTGCTCCAGCATTAGGTCCTGCTGAAACTCTCCCTCATTTGCCGATAGGCCAGTGCTCCACAAAACGCCAAAAAAAAGCAAAGCGCTGCCATCGTAATCCAATTTAATCCAGATTCTTCACATTCCCTCAGAGCACACAGAGAGCGAGACGTCACCATTCCATCGAATCCATGGCGTATCCTCTCGTTTCGTCTGCGGGGATGGGCCGGCTCCCCCGTGCCTTGCCTTTTGTTGAAATCTTTCAGTAGAGTTGATTTCCCATACCACCCAATTCATCTTAATCTTCGTTCGAGGTGCTTCATGAGAAGCTGCAGACAAGACAAAAAGCAGCAGCAGCGGGGGGGGGGAGGAAAAGGCAACTGCCTCCTTCAGAAGCCAGAACAGAAAGATGTCCTAACATGAACTGACACATTTTAATATTGCAGCAAGAATTTCATGTTCAAGTTCAGAAGAAGATGGTTTTCAAGGTTTTTTGAGTCCAGTCTGTTTTTTTGGGAAAAATAATCTGTCCGGCTGTACAGAACAGTCTTTCAATAGTCTTTCAATAATCTTTCAATAGTCTTTCAATAAGGGCATGTGTGTTGTGTATTAGAGCTGTCATAGGGCCGGAAATCCACGGCCCTACCCTACCCGAGCCCTTAGTTTAATTACCCAAGCCCGAGGGAGCCCGCTCATTTCCTAGAAATCACCGCCCGACCCGACCCTACCCGATTAAAAAAAAAAAAAAAAAAAAAAAAAAAACACTACGTTTATTTATTAAGCTTTATTAAGCGCTAAAAAGTGCACAACCTGGCTTGAATTATAACAGTAACAGTGATAAAGAACAATAAAAAGTATCACAAATATATTTATAAGAACTGCACAAACATGAACAAAATAAAACGCGCATATATCAAGATGGCTTTGTTTGCGCCGGCCGGAGCGGCCGTCAGCTGCGCAGCCTCTTCAGCTGTGAACCTGCCAAATAAATCTGAAGCTTCAGGAAGTTCAGGTGCGGCAACTTGTTCCGCCGCAGATGAGAGCAGTGTGCGGACGTGAGCGTGCACCTGACGCACGTCAG
>JBBPBX010003289.1:66422-83542 GCA_038048925.1 Garcialebias charrua | reverse complement strand
GTTCAGTTTTTATTAAAATTGTTAAAGGTTTGTTTTTGATGAAATCTTATAGAATCTGCATATGGTGCCAAAATTAATGCTTGTATATTTTTAACTAGTTTTTATTTGTGTATTTTTATCCATCAAGATTTTTTTATTTTGTTGTAAATTTACATTTATTTAAAACAAAAACAATTTTAGATGCATCTTTATGAATCCGTTTGATTTAAACCGTCCTGTTTGGTCAAAAAAATGCAGCTGAGATGTCTTGACTGGAGACCTGTCCAGGTGTCCCTGTGATGGACTGGAGACCTGTCCAGGTGTCCCTGTGATGGACTGGAGACCTGTCCAGGTGTCTCTGTGATGGACTGGAGACCTGTCCAGGTGTCTCTGTGATGGACTGGAGACCTGTCCAGGTGTCCCTGTGATGGACTGGAGACCTGTCCAGGTGTCTCTGTGATGGACTGGAGACCTGTCCAGGTGTCTCTGTGATGGACTGGAGACCTGTCCAGGTGTCTCTGTGATGGACTGGAGACCTGTCCAGGTGTCCCTGTGATGGACTGGAGACCTGTCCAGGTGTCTCTGTGATGGACTGGAGACCTGTCCAGGTGTCCCTGTGATGGACTGGAGACCTGTCCAGGTGTCTCTGTGATGGACTGGAGACCTGTCCAGGTGTCTCTGTGATGGACTGGAGACCTGTCCAGGTGTCTCTGTGATGGACTGGAGACCTGTCCAGGTGTCTCTGTGATGGACTGGAGACCTGTCCAGGTGTCTCTGTGATGGACTGGAGACCTGTCCAGGTGTCTCTGTGATGGACTGGAGACCTGTCCAGGTGTCTCTGTGATGGACTGGAGACCTGTCCAGGTGTCTCTGTGATGGACTGGAGACCTGTCCAGGTGTCTCTGTGATGGACTGGAGACCTGTCCAGGTGTCTCTGTGATGGACTGGAGACCTGTCCAGGTGTCTCTGTGATGGACTGGAGACCTGTCCAGGTGTCTCTGTGATGGACTGGAGACCTGTCCAGGTGTCTCTGTGATGGACTGGAGACCTGTCCAGGTGTCTCTGTGATGGACTGGAGACCTGTCCAGGTGTCTCTGTGATGGACTGGAGACCTGTCCAGGTGTCTCTGTGATGGACTGGAGACCTGTCCAGGTGTCTCTGTGATGGACTGGAGACCTGTCCAGGTGTCTCTGTGATGGACTGGAGACCTGTCCAGGTGTCTCTGTGATGGACTGGAGACCTGTCCAGGTGTCTCTGTGATGGACTGGAGACCTGGAAACCTGAAAACACAAAATGATATTTTTATTAAAACAGCTGAAAACAAATAGACGATGATCCAGCTATGGAAATTTATGTTTTTTGACGGTATTTGATATAAATTTATTTTTAAATTTAATGATTGACATATAAACATTTTTTTATTTTTAGTGAACATTTAGTGCATGTAAACATGCAAATTTCAACTGGAAATATGAATGATGTTTTTCAGAACGTATGTTAGAATAAACATTAAAATATTTAACAGATATTTTAAAAGGGACTAATTTTTTAAACTATAAATTAATGTTGAATAATTATTAGAAACATTAACTAATATATTACCATTTCAGTGCTGTGGAAACGATTTAGATGTTGTAGAATTCCTTCTGCCTCATCAACGTGCAGCTGCTGTAACTCCACACAGCTGCTCACTTCCTGAAGTGAAAAGTCTACAAAAAACAGCATCAGCAGAAAAAAATATATAACCTGCTGTTTTTGGTTGATCACTCAAAATAACTTTGGCTTCTCTGAAGACAAATCGCTAAAATCTAAAGTTTTAAATGGCTAAATTCGACGATGTGTTTGTATCTTCCTCCATTGTATTTCAATGTGCGCGTTGGAGCCGACTCTAGATCTGACGTCACATTCACGCGACGGAAAATCCGGATTTACCGTGTAAAAAAACGGCGCTAATTTTAAACTATTTTTGAGAGGAATTTTCATTCATTTAACATTGTTTTAGCAAAAACGATCAGAGTTCAATCTTAAAATATATATATGTTGTGCCATTTTATGGAAAGTTCAAAGATGATGTCAGGGGAGCAAATCCGGGTTTTTCCGGTCACGTGACTGTGACGTCAGATCCAGATGCCTGCTCCAACGCGCATTGAAAAACAATGACAGAGAATGCAGGCGCATCAGACGAATTTAGCAATTTAAAAGTTGATATTTTAGCGATTTGTCTTCAGTTCGTGAAGCAGAAGTTATTTTGAGTGATCAACAAGAAACAGCAGGGTTTTATTTTCTTCCTGCTGCTGCGTTTTTATGGTTTCACTTTCACGTTCAGGAAGAGAGCAGGTGTCTGCAGCAACTTAGAGGCTGATCGGGATAACTCTTTTACAGAGGACTGAAACGGTAATACATTAATTAATTTATCTAATAATCATTCAACATTAATTTATAGTCTAAAAACATGAGTCCTTTTTAAATTATCTGGTTTATTTTAGAAGTTTATTCAAACATACGTTCTGAAAAACACCATTCATATTTCCACTGTTGTACTTTGCATGGTTACATGTTCACTATATATAAATATATATAAAAACAGTAGTTTATACGTCAATCATTACATTTAAAAAGAAATTTATATCAAATACTGTCAAAATAACATATATTGATAAAATAGCTGATCATCAGGGTGTGTGTGTGTGTTTGTTTTGTGATCAGGCAGTCATATATTAACATTTATGTAAATGTATATATATATGGTTGTTTGCTATTCACAGAGGGCTGAGTGATACTAGCAATCATAGCATTGTAAGAGGGGGACAGTTGAACACGGAGGCCTCCACCCCTGTTTAATGATGGGCGGTTTCTTTTCACAAAGATGGCCTCCTTTACTCCTCTCTCAAACCAACTTCTCTATCAAGAATGTGAACATCTTCATCCCTGAAAGAGTGACCGCTGGCCTGGAGATGAGTGTAGACCACAGAGTCCTGACCTGATGATGTTGATCTTCTGTGCTGGGCCATCCTTTTGGCCAGTGGCTGTTTAGTTTCCCCAATATAAGACTGATCACAGCCCTCCTGAACAGCATACACCACATTACTCTGTTTGTGCCGGGGGACTGGATCTTTGGGATGAACTAGCCTGGCCCTCGCCTTCCTGCACAGCTCCGCTCAATTCTCATTTCCCTCCTAGTCCGAAGCAAAGTGAAGGACAGGGTCTGGTTCAACCAGGCTAGGGATGAACCAGTCTTTGCCGTAATGTATTAACACAGTTAAGGAGTCAGTTGAATTGTCTCCCTCCTCCCCAGCAGGCTCCATTCACATAAAGGGAGCTACTTTCACTTTATGTGAAAGGGAGAGAATTCAACTCACTCCTTCATCTTTAAAAATTGTGTTAGGATAGGCTAAGTGCTTGGTGACTGTACAGTACTGTACATGTATTCATTTGTTAAAAAAAATATACTGTGTATATATTATTATTATATTTTTTTTATTTATTCAGATTTATCCGTGGGCCGACTAAAACCCCCTGGCAGGCCGGATCCGGCCCGCGTGCCGCATGATTAACACCCCTGGTCTAGTGGTTCTACACTTAATGCTCCTCAGCCTCCTGCCTGAGGGGAGAAGAGCAAAAAGTGTGTGTGCTGGGTGAGTGGGGTCCTTCATGATGTAGGTGGCCCTCTTCCTGCATCTGGAGGTGTAGATGTCTGTGACGTGGGGAGACTGACTCCAACATCTTCTGTGCAGCCTTCACCACTCTCTGCAAAGTTTTTCTTTCTGCAGCTGTGCTGCCTCCATGCCACATGTTGATGCTGGAGCACAGGATGCTCTCCACTGAACATCTGTAGAAGGAGGTGAGGACTGAGCTTCTCAGACCAGCTCGTCTCAGCCGCCTGAGGACCTAGAGTCACTCACTGATGACCTTTTTGATCAGGCTGGTGGTGTTGTTGCTCCAGCTCAGGTTGTCATTTAGTCATTCACCCATTTGCTTGTATCTGGAGACCACTTCCACTACCGATCATCCTTTAACAAATAAAATCAATAACAGTATCAACTAAGATCAAAGGTAGAATCATGAGGAGGCAGAGTATGCTCGGTTGAAAAGAAAGGTCTTCAAGCCGCTCTTAAAGTCAACCAGTGACTGTGGGGCTCTCAGGCAGTCAGGAAGAGAGTTCCACAGGCGGGGGGCAGCCAAACTGAAACCATCTCCTTCATCTTCTTCACATTGATGTGAAGGTTGTTCTTCCTGCATTATCCCTCCAGATGTTCGACCTCCTGCCTGTAGCTGGACTCATCATTGTTTTTGATGCATCCCACTACCACTGCATCGTCTGCAAACTTTACAATATGACAGCCTGGATGGGTAGCTGCACAGTCATATGTGAGCAGAGTGAACAGGAGGGGGCTCAGCACACAGCCCTGAAGGGAGCCAGTGCTGAGGGCTATGGTGACGGAGGAGAAGTTGTCAAGTCAAAATCCAAGTCAACTTTATTGTCAGAACTGCAATATGTACAGGACATACACAGGATTGAAATTGCATTTCTCTCAGTCCCTCGGTGCAACAGTAACCATTTAAACACTAAAACACTAAAACATTTAATAAACATAAGCATAAAATAGTAAAAGTGTAACACTGTCCTGAGTTTTTGCATAGTAGTATAAAAGTATGAAAATTTACACCAACACTAAAACACTAAACATTTAATGAACATAAGCATAAAATGAAATAATAAAAGTGTAATACTGTCCTGAGTTTTTGCATAGTAGTATAAAAAGTATAAAAAGTATATCTATAAAATAAACTGAAGGTTCTAGCATTGACATTTGCAAAGAGTGGCAAAGCAGCATATGAGTTAATGTACACAGTATATGTATGAGGTAGTTGATGTTGGTATAGAGGCAAAGTGGCATATGCAGTAAGGCACATTGGGCATCCTTAAATAAGGCTGGTCAGAGAATACTGTATATGTATCAGCAGTAGTGTAGATATAAAAGTAGTGTAAATGTAAACAGTAGTAATAAATGTAAACAGTAGTAATAAATGTAAACAGTATTAATAAATGTAAACAGTGAATGTAAACAGTAGTATGACTATAGGCAGTAATGTAATACAAACATTAGTGCAAATATGAGAAGTAGTGCAAACTGAATGAGCACATGACCGAGAGTTTAGTGAATAACCCGTTTGATGACACAGAGTCCAGTGTTAAAATCTTTGTGTTGTGTGGTAATGTGTGAGAAAGTTTTTTGTGTTAAGGCAGTTCAAATGGGAGGGGAGGCAGAGCAGGCAGAGTGTTTAGCATTCTGACTGCCTGATGAACAGAGCTGTCTCTCAGTCTGCTGGTTCGAGCCTGGAGACTCCTCAGTCTCCTCCCTGATGGCAGCAGTCTGAAGCAGCTGTGTAGTGGGTGTGTGGGATCACCTGCCATGCAGAGGGCTTTCCGAGTGAGGCGGTTGCTGTGTAAGTCCTGCAGTGAGGGGAAGGAGGTGCCGACGATCTTCTCAGCTGCTCTCACGATGCGCTGGAGGCTCTTGCGGCAGGATGCAGTACATGCACCAAACCACACAGTGATGCAGCTGGTCAGGACACTTTCTATGGCACCTCTGTAGAAGGTGCACATGATGGGGGTTGAAGCTCCAGCCCTTTTCAGCTTGCGGAGAAAGTAGAGACGCTGGTGAGCCTTCTTGGCCAGTGATGCAGTGTTCCTGCTCCAGGACAGGTCCTCTGAGACGTGCACTCCCAGGAACTTGGTGCTGTCTACTCTCTCCACTGCGGTGCTGTTGATGGTCAGAGGGGCATGTTGGGCATCCCTCTTCCTGAAGTCCACAACAATCTCCTTTGTCTTCTCCACGTTGAGAGTGAGATTGTTGTGTCCGCACCACAAGGCCAGGCGGCTCACCTCGTTCCTGTAGTCCGTCTCATCGTTGTTGCTGATGAGACCCACCACTGTTGTGTCGTCCGCAAACTTGATGAAGTGGTTGGAGCTGTATGATGGTGTGCAGTCGTGTGTTAGCAGGGTGAATAGAAGGGGGCTCAGCACACATCCTTGTGGGGCCCCTGTGTTCAATGTGATGGTGCTAGATGTGTTACTCCCGACCCGTACTGTCTGTGGTCTCCCGGTCAGGAAGTCTAGCAGCCAGTTACACATTGAGGTGTTCAGCCCCAGACTGTCCAGTTTAAGGATGAGCTGTTGGGGGATGATGGTGTTGAATGCCGAGCTGAAGTCGATGAACAGCATTCTAACATAAGAGTCCTTCGTGTCCAGATGTGTGAGAGCTGTGTGGAGGGCAGAGGAGATGGCATCGTCGGTTGAGCGATTAGGTCGGTATGCAAATTGGAAGGGATCCAGGGAGGCAGGGAGGACAGATGTGATGCTTTTCATGACTAGCCGTTCAAAGCACTTCATCAGGATGGGGGTGAGTGCTACTGGGCGATAGTCATTGAGGCATGCGGGCGTTGCCTTCTTTGGGACAGGGATGATGGTGGTGGCTTTGAAACAGGTGGGGACGATGGCCTGGCTCAGTGAGATGTTAAAGATGTCCGTGAAGACCGTTGCGAGTTCTCCTGCACAGTCCTTCAGCACACGACCAGGTATGTTGTCATGTTGAAGGAATGTGCGGACCAGCTCTGTGAGGTGCTGGCTGACATCTTCACCACATCACTTTCACTGGAGTCAGTTCCCACCTGCCTGAAGACCGCCACCATCATCCCAGTTCCAAAGAGCTCCACAGTGACTGGTCTGAATGACTATAGACCGGTGGCCCTCACCCCGATAGTCGCTAAATGTTTTGAGAAACTGGTCATGTCCCACATCAAGACAACCGTCAACATCAACGAGGATCCTCATCAGTATGCATACCGCGAGAACCGATCAACAGAGGACGCCATCTCCTCTGTGGTCCACACTGCTCTCACCCACCTGGATCAGAAGGACTCATACGTGCGCATGCTCTTTGTGGACTTCACATCTGCCTTCAACACCATGATCCCCCAAACTCTGATAGACAAACTATCCACACTTGGACTAAGCCCCTCCATCTGTAACTGGGTACTAGACTTCTTAACAAACAGACCACAGTCCGTGAAGATCCACAACTTCTCCTCCTCCACCATTACCCTCAGCACTGGCTCTCCTCAAGGATGTGTGCTGAGCCCTCTTCTGTTCACTCTGCTCACATATGATTGTACAGCCACACATCCAGGCTGTCATATTGTTAAGTTTGCAGATGATACAGCGGTGGTGGGATGCATCACAAACAATGATGAGTCCAGCTACAGACAGGAGGTGGAACACCTGGAGAGCTGGTGCAAAGAGAATAACCTTCACATGAATGTGAAGAAGACAAAGGAGATGATTGTGGACTTCAGAAGGAACAAACACACCCACGCCCCACTGAACATAAGTGGATCTGCAGTGGAAGTGGTCTCCAGCTACAAATACTTGGGTGTACACTTGAATGATAACCTCAGCTGGAGCAACAACACCACCAGCCTGATCAAGAAAGGTCATCAGAGACTCTACTTCCTCAGACGGCTGAGACGAGCTGGTCTGAGCAGCCCAGTCCTCACCTCCTTCTACAGGTGTGCAGTGGAGAGCATCCTGTGCTCCAGCATCAATGTGTGGCATGGAGGCTGCACAGTTGCAGAGAGGAAAGCTCTACAGAGAGTGGTGAAGGCTGCACAGAAGTCTGTTGGAGTCAGTCTCCCCACCATCACAGACATTTACACCTCCAGATGCAGGAAAAGAGCCACCTGCATCATGAAAGACCTCACTCACCCAGCACACTCACTCTTTGCCCCACTCCCCTCAGGACGGAGGTTGAGGAGCATCAAATGTAGAACCACTAGACTGAGGAACAGCTTCTACCCTGAGGCTGTTAGACTCATGAATAAATAAATAATAAGAATAAACACTGCAAAATATCACATCATGCTGATGCTGATCTGTTTTCTTGTTGCTGTGTTCATTTGTGACCATCTGCTCATACAGACTCATGTTCGTGCTGCTGTTTATAATGATGTTTTTCTATTACATTAGGGCTTAGTGTATTACTAGTTGATGTTTTTCTTAGTTAATCCTAGATGTTATTACTGTTTTTCTCTTGCATTTGTTGTTGGATGTAACTGGGACCCTGTGTACATAATCTCGTTTTCATCACATGTACCGCATGCGGTGCAAATGACAATAAAGACTCTCTGACTCTGACTCTGAAGAGGGGGAATTTAATACATTTGTGTCACATACAAAACAGTTTTGCATCGCTTTGCAATTATTATGAGAAGCTCTGTTTTATTGGCTGTTTAAAAACCCTGTTTTAATTGGCTGGTTAACGGTGGGTCACTGTGGGTTTTAAAAAATATATATTTTCCACCTGCAGAAGCAAGGGGACTATAGTTTTTTTCAGAGATTACTTTGTCTAACATCAGCCTGTCAGGAGATAGTGACAGAGTGCAGAAATATGTTAAAAATATATTTTTAGACAACTTACAGACATCATTACAGAACTACATACAGTAGCTTTAACGTGTTTTAATAGTGTTCAGTTAAATTATCAGTGTTTGTGTGACATTCAGTTTGTGGTGTTGAATAAATAAATAAATAAAAAATAAACCTGGTGTCTTCATTTTCAACTTTAATAACACGCAACATGTTACGCATTGTTTAAATGACGTAACGAGTCCAGATTGAATAATTTAGCTCAGATAACTTTATATACCTCCCACGCTAACATAAATACTGTTTATTATTGTTAAACTGTTATTATTTAGCACATATGTTATTGTGCAGTGTGACGCGTGAAATGTCCGCCTGTCTGTTCACCTGACTGTCCGCGCGTGCGTGCTGCGCGCTTGTGGCTCAAACAAAAGCTCAGCGGGAGATGTTTATGTTATCAACGGGGGGTCAGAAACCTTCGGATTCAAAGAGGGGGCCCACTGGTGTCGTGTAAACGATCAGCAGAACCGCAGAAAGGAGCGATTTCACTCAAAATATGCGCCATGTAAACGGCCCCTGAGTTTGTAGTGAGATAGAGGAGGGGCCAGGGGAGAAAGAAGACAGCAGAGCCAGCTGATTTTCAAGTATAACACTACATTGTTTATATCGATACAGTCTGTCTCATCTTGTATAGCAAATGAAATTACCGTATATTGATATTTTAAAATATCGAGATATCGTCCAGCCCTAACTGTGATGCATTAAATGTGTGACAGAGGTACACCAGAGATGTGTTGTCTTCAACCCCCCCCCCACTCCCCACCCTGATCATTACAGCCTCAGTCCATTCATAAGAACCACCAAGGTGATCAGAACATGTATCAGTCCCAGACTGAGACACTTTGTGAGAGAACCTTTAGTGTTCCCAGGACTGAACTCTTCTGGACCAAGTTCTTGGCTTGTTCCTTGGATCTGTTGGAGCCGTTCTTCCAGTTTAGGAGCCACAATTGATGCACTGAGTGTTAACTCACAACTTCTCCATTTCCTCTTTCAGTGTTAAGAAAAGGAGAAAATCAGTGATTCCACCTCAGAGTATTTACTGCAGATTGATCAATAGAGTGGTCTGAACTCATGACGAAGTGAAGATGAACTCATGATGAATTCATGATTAACTCATCATCAACTCATGATGAAGTCATGATGGTCATGATGAACGCATGAATAAGTTATGATTAAGTCATGAAGAAGTCATGATGAAGTTATGATTAACTCATGATGAATTCATGTAATTTCATAAAGAAGTCATGATGAACTCATGAAGTGCTCATGATGAACTTCAGCATTTGAACCGTCTCTGGATCTCCTGCAGTCTTTATGCATGTGTTGCTATGTTCTGTCATGTACAGTACTGTACTTTGCAGGATTGCAGACGGAGGTTGCGTGTGTTTGCCTTGTGCTTTTTTGTGGATAATTGTTTTGTTTTGTTGTCTTACTTTCTGTCTTTCCTTTCTCTCTATTATAAAAAAAACATTTCATATCGGTGTGAGAGGATGGCTGTAAGATGAGAAGGGAGGCCATCTATAAAAGGAATTAGAAGAAAAAAAAAGATGATCTTCAGGTCAACTGAAAAAACAAAGATGTGTTTATTAAAATCATCTGTCAATAAATATTGCTCTCAGTTTGTTTACCAGAAAAATAAAAAAACAAATAAATTGAGAACTCCCTTTGTTAATTTTGTTTGTTGACAATTTTTATTATTCTCATAGATTAACATATTTTGTTTTGTTACTGTAATCTGAAATAAAATGTTTCTACAATGTAAATAGTAAAGTTCACAAATTATTGTTTGACAAACTAAATAAATTTATTTTCTGCATTCAAACAGTCTGTAACAAACTTTTATGACAGAGAGAAAACAATTTTTGAGAGACAGTTGATGTTTACATTGATATATTAAGAAAACTTGTACAAAGAAAATGAAAACTCTAAAATAGAATAATATTAATAATAATCAGTTAGAGAGTGTCACATCACAACTATAAACTCAAAGTTACAATCTATAAAATTATTTCAGTTCACAAAACTCTGCAGAGTCTCTATAGTAAAAAAACCTAAGTCCAATGTGGAGCGGCTGAGTGAACGTGGTCTGGACTCTGTGGATGAGAGTCCTGGTTTCAGAGACTCTGTAGAAGGACAGAACACCTGCTCTGTGGTCCAGGTACACTCCAATCCTAGAGGAACCTGGACCTGAGATGGAGGTTTGGATGTTGTTGTGCCAAAATATAAAACTGCCTGGAGAACAATATAAAGCCCACGATTTGTCATTACATCCAAATTTAGATTGAGCTCCTGTTCTGCTGATGTTCTTGTATGTGACTGCTACAGTAACTCCTTCTCCTCTCCACTCCACCTCCCAGTAACAACGACCAGTCAGACCCTCTCTGCTCAAAACCTGAAAAGAATCGAATCTGTCTGGATGACCAGAATAAAACTGAAGAAGAACTGTTCCTGTAACTTTTCTGTTCCTCTCTGATAGTAACAGTCTTTGATTTGCTGTGTTTGGATCCAGAGTGATGCCACATGAATGTTTGAAGAATCCTGCTCTGCTCTTTGGTTCTGGTTGTGACAGTAAGACGTCCACCTCAGAGACAGTCAGTGAGATGTTTGTCCACGTGTCTCTCAGGGTGTCCTGCAGTTTGTCTCTGAGCTCCTCCACAGCTGCTGTCACGTCCTCAAAGTATCTCAGAGGACGGATGTTGAAGCTGGATGAGTGTGGAGACTCACCGAGTGCTGACACTGACTGGGAGTTGTGGAGGAACTGGTTGTGGTCCTGTGTGTGTGAGAGCTGCTTCAGCTCAGCATCTTTCCTCTTCAGCTCAGTGATCTCCTGCTCCAGCTTCTCCTGAAGCTCCAAGACTCGACTCACTTCAGTTTCCTGCTGGGATCTGATCTGCTGCGTCACATCAGAGCTTCTCTTCTGGATGAGACGGATCAGCTGAGAGAAGATCTCCTCACTGTCCTCCACTGTTTGATCAGCAGAGTGATGGATGGCCTCCACCTCCTGTTGAAGCAGCTCCACATCTTTCTCTCTGTCCTGGATCTCCTGCTGGATCGTTCCTCGTCTCACCTCGAGCTCTCTCTGCCTCTCGGTCCTCTCCGCTGCAGCTGAGACTGTGTCGTGGCCTCTATGTTCGTCCACAGAGCAGAGATAACAGATGCACTTCTGATCAGTACGGCAGAACATCTTCATCACCTCATCATGGAGAGGGCAGATGTTCTCCTGGAGGTTCTTGGAGGGCTCCACCAGCTTGTGTTTCTGAAATGGAGCTGACTCATAATGAGGCTGAAGGTGTTTCTCACAGTAAGAGGCCCGGCAGACCAAACAGGACTTGACGGCTTTCAGTTTTCTTCCAGAGCAGACATCACAGGCCACATGTTCAGGTCCAGCTGTGCAGTGACCATCAGGAGCAGCTTGGAGTCCAGTCTTCTTCAGCTGCTCCACCAGGACAGACAACATGATGTTCTTCTTCAGGACAGGTCTTGGTATGAAGGTCAGCCTGCACTGAGGGCAGCTGTGGATCCCTTTCTGATCTTCTTCATCCCAGTGGGTTTTAATACAGCTCATACAGTAGCTGTGTCCACAGGGAACAGTCACCGGATCCTTCAGTAGATCCAAACAGATCGAACAGGAGAAAGTTTCCTGGTCCAGCTGATCTCCTTTCTGCTCCATTTTGTGTTTCAGTCAGTGACGAGTTCTTCCTCAGAAGTGAAACTGAACTCTGATCTAGAGATCACGTGTCTGTGCAGAGAGAATGAAGCCAATCAGCTCCAACATCCAGTTGGTGACGCCTCCTGAAGAGGAGGAACAAGGAGACATGAGGTCACTGCTTTGTTTGAGAGCAGGAAGAAGAGGCAGTGCTTTGAGAGAAAAACTATTTAACCCTTTGTTTGACAGTTGTACACTTTAAACCTGAGACAGCTGGAGCAGTTTACTCACAACTAGATTACCTGTGGAATCTTTACCATGTTCTAAATCTGATATCTCAGGTGTAAAAAAACACATCAGATTTCACCGTGTTAATATGTATTAAATTGAAACAAAGAGTAATTTTAGATTCAATTTAAGAATCAGCAATAGTGTCACTCATTTAGGTATCTAAAAAAGCTATCTGGTCCTCTGGACATTCAAGAAACAAAACAAAACAAAAAAGTAGAATACTTTTTTGTTTTGTTTTGTTTTTTGAATGTCCAGAGGACCAGACTTAGCTTTTTTAAATTTTTCTACCTGAATTATTGAGCATGCATCAGGGTACTCATTTAAGTACTTCTTCCAAAGCCAGACACCACTCTGATCAGCAGGATGTCTCTTTCCACAGAACAACTGTGCCAACTCTTGAAACTGTGCCTGCAGTCAACCTACTTCACATATGGGGACCAATATTATAGGCAGAAACATTCTTTTTTTTTCTTTCATTTGCCCTTTTGTTACGACCCATTAGGACCACAACATACAAAGTGGACACTGACACAGAAAATAATTAAAACAAAATGTTATTGAACTGAAATTAAGCCACTCCAAGCTGGCAAGGTCCTCCCAGGCTTCTCTCACCAGGACTGGAGCTTCCTCTCCTGAATCAGCATCCATAGAAAAAATGAAATAAAAGAAAGTTCAACAGAAAGGTGGACCGGTGAGTCTGGCCAAATCAAGAAAACGCCACCCAGGCAAACCCAATCCTATACAGGACCGTCCTGTCTTCCCAGGTGACGATCTGCCTTACAAAAAGTCCCTCTAATCGAACAAAAAGCGAAAATAGGACTACTAGCACTCACACAGTCAAAAGTACAAATTAAAGAAAAAGGTTACAGTCCCTCACTGTTAACCCCAGCTGTCCCCCTCTTGGACGGCTGCCTAAACACTGCCCTCAGTGTCTCCAAACTTAACTCAAACAAGCCTCATAGGCACAGGTCTACACGGCCTATGTTTAAGCCTAAGATTCCATTGACTCTTAAGGAGCCTTAACCCTCACAGAACTCTAATAAAACTACTAGTGTCCTGACAAGCTCGCCAGCTCGTCTACAACTCCTAACAGGAGCAAACCATCAACAGTCAGGGAGGGTGGAGATCTCCCAGTGTTCACATAACATAGCTCAGCAGCTCTCAGTCAACACTAAGATTTATCTTAAGTGTATCTTTAGCTGGTTCTAACAAACTTTAGCTAACATTTGGTGTCTTTCCACACCAACCTCTACTTGATTAACAAACCCTGTTAGAATCAAATCTCTACCCCACATACAACTCTAGCAAACACTAGAGCTGTGTCAAGAGCACCCTTGCTCTACATGAGCTGTTTAAACAGCACCAGTATTTAAGAGCCTAAGCTCAATACAAACTCCACATGAGAGCTCAACTCACAGTGATCAGAGTGGGTGGAGAACACTCATGAACATATAAACATACATGTAGCATACAGCTACCTTGATCAAAACTTGATTTACCTTCACCAGGATCACAAGTTGTTCCAACAAGCCCCTTGCTTGCATCCACCAAACTCAGTTGGCAATCTCAACCTCACACTTGCTCTTAGCAAGGCTCCACACTAGATTCACTAAAGCTCACACAACTCTCTATAAAGAGTCCACAAGACCACACAGGTGCTCCAACAAATACACACTCCAACAGGAGTAAACAAACAAACTCTAGTTTAACTAGAGCTCACAAACAGCCAGGGAGGGTGGAGAAACTCCCTGCACTTCATAAGCTTCACAACCCTACAGTTGTAGTCAGTAAATGTAGACTTATGTTACCTTTAGCTGGAATGACCTCAAGACCTCTGCTGGCTTCAACCAACTAACCAACCTCCACACTGTTCTGGCCTTAGCTCAGACTATTTAAAAGGCAAAGAGCCAAGAGGTGTTTCTGCAGAGCTAATCAAGCCTGATTAGGTTTAGAGAAAAAGAGTGCAACTATAGGCTGCTGGTGCTCTCTTTAGCAGACTGAAGCCAACCTAAAGAAAATAATGATGTTTTAAAAACTGTCTTACCTCTAGGGTACATAACACCTTTATTTCAGCGGATTCGGATGTTGTCAGTCCATACAATGGGCGCTATCAACTGTTATCATTCCCATATGTAGTAGCGAAACTGTCACAATCTACCTCCTAGCATGTTTAAAAGAAAGTTATCAGCGTTATAATCGCTGTGAGTAGGCAGCGTGTTTCTGTAAACCCGGAAGTGTTTCTGTTTTTGTTTTTTCCAGCTTATGTAACCGTTTTCCTAAACCTAACCTTAAACCTGACCCAGAGGACCAACCCTAAACCTAAACCTAGCTCACCCTTGTGCCTAAACCTAACCAAGACCCTAAACCTAACCCAAGACCCTTTACTCTAAACCTAACCACGTAGCTAAAGACGGAGCCTGCTGTCATCGATTGTAATGGTGATAACGTATCTTTAAACCTGCTAGGAGGTACAGGAGGGGCAATCTGACCGTTACATATGGGGATGACAATGGGCAATCTGACCGCTACGTATGGTTGATAACATCCGAAGCGGGTGTTTATTTATCCAGGTCTCATTGGGCTACGAGAACTCATTCTCAAGCGAGACCTGTTAGGGAGCAGATGGTGGGGGTTAAGGGCCTTGCTCAGGGGCCCAGAGTGGGGTGAATGAGGGTGGAGGCACGTGTGGGTGTTTCACCTTTTTCCACCCACATTTTTTGATGTTGTCGGTACCGGGGCTTGAACCGGCGATCTTCCGATCACAGGCCCATTGTCTCTAACCACTGTGCCACCACTCCCCCATATCCTCCTGAGAACCAAAGAAAAGAAATGTCTTCCATTTTCTTTTTATATGTGATTTCCTATCTATTTAGGCCCAAAAGAACACCTTACAATATTTTTTTTTTACATTTTTATTTATTTAAATTTCACAGCATGTCCATTGTAGTGGACAATAGGACGGTTTATGTATAAAATTACTTGGTGCACGTGGATTACTGTATTTGCTCCACGAGGGAGCACACAGCCTGGGTAAGGATGATCCACGTGCACCGGGGGGGAGTCGGTGGTCCTGCACCCAGGGAGGGGGCACTGAGGCCTGGGTAAAGAGGAACCGCGCACACCCCGGGGGTTCCCCGAGCCTTCACGCAGGGAGGGGGCACTGAGGCCTGGGAAAATAGGAACCGCGCGCATCCGGGGGGAGTCGGTGGTCCTATACCCAGGGAGGGGGCACTGAGGCCTGTGTAAAGAGGAACTTTGTGCACCCCGGGGGTTCCCTGAGCCTTCACCCAGAGAGGAGGCACTGAGGCCTGAGTAAAGAGGAACCACGCGCACCGAGCAAGTCGGTGGTCCTACACCCAGGGAGGGGGCACTGAGGCCTGGGTAAAGATTATCCACCTGCACCGGGGCGAGTCAGTGGTTCCACACCCAGGGAGGGGGCACTGAGGCCTGGCTACGGCTGATCCACGTGCACCGGGGCAAGTCAGTGGTCCTACACCCAGGGAGGGGGCACTTAGGCCTGGCTACGGCTGATCCACGTGTACCGGGGCAAGTCGGTGGTCCTACACCCAGGGAGGGGGCACTGAGGCCTGGCTACGGCTGATCCACGTGTACCGGGGCAAGTCGGTGGTCCTACACCCAGGGAGGGGGCACTTAGGCCTGGCTACGGCTGATCCACGTGTACCGGGGCAAGTCGGTGGTTCTACACCCAGGGAGGGGGGACTGAGGCTTGGCTATGGCTGATCCATGTGTACCTGGGGTAAGTCGGTGGTCCTACACCCAGGGAGGGGGCACTTAGGCCTGGGTAAAGAGGAACCGTGCATACCGGGGTGAGTTGGTGGTTCTACACCAAGGGTGGGGGCACTTAGGCCTGGCTACGGCTGATCCACGTGTACCAGGGCAAGTCGGTGGTCCTACACCCAAGGAGGGGGCACTGAGGCCTGGGTAAAGAGGAACAGTGCGTTGGTGGTTCTACACCCAGGGAGGGGGCACTTAGGCCTGGCTACGGGTGATCCACGTGCACCGGGGTGAGTCGGTGGTCCTACACCCAGGGAGTGGGCACTGAGGCCTGGGTAAAGAGGAACCACACGCACCGGGGTGAGTCGGTGGTCCTACAGCCAGGGAGGGGGCACTGAGGCCTGGGTAAAGATGATCCACCTGCACCGGGGCGAGTCGGTGGTTCTACACCCTGGGAGGGGGCACTTAGGCCTGGCTACCGCTGATCCACGTGCACCGGGGCGAGTTGGTGGTCCTACACCCAAGGAGGGAACACTGAGGCCTGGGTAAGGATGATCCGCGCGCACCAGAGATCCTGGACGAAACTTGCCCAGCTCCGGTGCTCCTCTCCTGGGCACGTGCTCCTCCCGACGCCCCTCCGGAACACAGAGGGACCGTCGATGCCAACCCCGCCCGCCTTCGGTGATCCGTCCCTGGGTAAAACCACAGCCATAGCCCCCTCCCCACCTGGAGCCAGGAACTTTGCGCACCATCCGAACCTGCGTACCCAAATAAATTGGGAAAACGTTCAAGTTAGTCCTGGCCCACATAGTACGGCAACTTTCCTACACTCTCTCGGGTTCTGAGTCTGTCCCTTCATCAGGTTCTCCTGAATCTTCTTTTTCTCCTTCTTCATTCTCTTCCCCTATTACAGGCTGATTCTCATCCTCATCCTTTTCTTCATCTGACAGTTCCAAATCAGAATCTTCCTCTACTATCTTGCATAGA
>JBBPBX010003289.1:0-52286 GCA_038048925.1 Garcialebias charrua | reverse complement strand
AGTTTTCGCTTCAAAACGAGTCAAACGAGTGCTCATGACCGTCAGAATGTGACTGAACAAAGTTTCACAAGCGAAGAGAAAGCAGACGACATCACTGATGAGAGGAAAGACTAATTCGTCGGTGTGGACGTAGTTCGGTTTTGTTAAACTGCAGGTCTCATCTGCAGCGAGTCTTACTCGGTTTCTTTATTTTGCAAAACGTGACAAAGTCGTTCTAACTAGCGGTGGGAACATCTAACTTGTTTAATCTGAAGAGTTTCCACTCGATATAATATGAGAGTCAGAAGATGAAGAACAATAAAGTTTGAGCCAACGTTTCCCTGAAACTACAACGTAAACAAACAGCCCCAGCACTGCATGTTTTTTTATTCAAAATAAAACAAATTCATCAGAAGAAGAAAAAACACTGAATGAAAATGTGCAGAAAGACGAAAATAGTGTTTTAATATCTGCCCCTTGTTTAAAAAATACAAAATAACTACAAACAAACAACAACCTTCACTTCACCTGCACCACACCTTCCCAACAACTTTGATTTAATCATATTTTAAAACATATAAATAGTTTTAGAAATGTTTATGGTGATATCAAGTCAACACAATCCTGTTTCCTGATTTACAACTCAGCTCCTTCAAACTAGTCCTAAATGGAGGTTTTACAAACATTTACATTCCCTTCAGGGTTTAATAACTTTAAACAAATTTTAATTGAATATTTGGGGGGTAATTTTTTTTCAGTTTTATACATGACTTGTAAAATACTATGTTCAACCAAATCATAAAATTTTAATAATTTAAACTGATGAAATATTTGTTGGGTGACCATAGCACTTCCTACTAATAATTCTTGTAGCTCTTTAAAAACAAAACAAAAAAAACAGGGTTTGTAATAGTTTTACATGCTTTTCCCCAAACTTCAATACAACAGATTAAATATGGAACAATCATTACATTATTCAATATATTCAAAACTTTGTCATTCAAAAACTATTTTACTTTATACAGTAATGCAATTGATTTTGTTATTTTTATTCTTAAGTAATTTCCATGAGATTTCTATGTCAGCTTCTTATAAATAACAACACCCAAAAGTTTTATTTAATTAACTATGAATTTCAATGCTGTAAATTTTAAAGATGTTTAAAGTTAAAACTATTAATATTGACACAGTTGAGAATTTTATGGCAAGAAAGTTCATGCTCAATAATCCACGTACCAAATCCAATAATTTTCAGTCGGGTCATCTGGACAGTTTCTTTTTATAGAAATTGGATGGAGGATGGAGGGTGAAACGTTTCTATAAAAAAGAAACTGTCCAGATGACCCGACTGAGAATTATTGGGTTGAGAAGTTTATGTTTATTTGATGGTGATTTCCATCTTTTTGGAGGCTAAATACAAATACAAGGAGAACATTAATTTATTTGTATAGTTTATAGTTTTTTTTAGGCTTTTATATTGTTTATATCGATATCGAATTATATCGATATCGACCGAAATTAAGAACTATATCGTGATAAAAATTTTGGTCATATCGTCCAGCCCTAATTCGGCTCCACTTATTTATGTGAATCAGCCTTTTCCTACATGAAAATCATTAAGTCCAAATACCGTTCCACCGTGACTGATGAACATTTGGAAATGTGCTTGAGGCTGGCTGTCAGCAGCTATTGTCCGGACTATGCATCCCTGGCTGATTCAATTCAGTGCAAGTCATCAAAGTAAACTCAGGTAATTACAATTTTTTTTAAATAATTATTTATTATATGTGTTGTGCAATATTGGCTTATTCAGTTATGCAAGGTACATCAACATGCATTGTACATAAAAACAATCCTTAATACATTTGAAGATAGTTATATGTTTTGCATTTTTGTAGTGGGTAGATCATTTTGTCTTGGTTGTTTTATAAGTAGCTTGCATGTTGAAAAAGTGTGAGCACCCCTGGTCTAGACCATTTTTCAAAGTGGGGATTGCGGCCCACTGAGGGACCGCCAGGGGGCGCTAGGGGGGTCTCCGAAAGCTGAAAAGAAGATTGAAAAAAGCAAAAATAATTTTTGATAATAATTTTTATTACTGTAATAAAATAAAATCTATTTTTCAATAATTATTTTAAAATATATTTAATAATAATATATTGAAATATGTTTCACCATGCTCGTCTTTCTAATTGGCTTCCAGTCAAATGTATCAAGCTGCATTACCGGTACTCTTCAAGCTAGCATAGCAAGGATGAAATGAAGAAGTATCTAAAAAGGCCAAAGGAACCGACCGCCCTGCTCTGGTGGAAACTGCTGGAAAAAAAACCCCGCATGGCCAGCTAAAATTTGAAGGTATGAGATGTATTATGTATGACTTTACACACTGATACAGAAAAATGGCCATGATTGCCCGAAATGCGTCCTCTCTCTGAAGATCCTCGCAAACGAATGTTTAAAACCTTTGAAACTTCAGCGCCACTTGAGTGGAAATAAAATACAGTGTTTAAAACAGTTAATTAATAACATTTTTATGCTCAGCAGCTGTAATAATTTATTTAATATAGTGAATAAAAGTTAAGACATTCTAAAAGTTAATGTTTCTTTATGTATTTTGTAGCATTGTTTGTGGGTTTGCGAGGAGGGCCTCGGCCAAAAGCTAATGCTGTTTGTGGGGACCTTTATCTAAAGCTAGTGATGATGAACATGCATATGAAGATATGTTAAAATTTGTTTAGCATGTCAGAAGTTATGGGCAGGACAAGAGAAAGTTTACGTACGTACATACGGATGGACAGAAGCATGGAGAATACCGTATACAGTACTGTCATAGCTCCACCTTTTGACAGGCATATAAAAACGGAACCATATTTCAGTTAAACAATAACAGCAGCATATATTAATTGTCAACAGTAAATTAAAGTAAACTTTTCAGATGCCAATGAATGGGCATGTTTTTATTTATTGCAGTGGAGTGAATAAATCAGGTTGTGCAAGTGTGTTTTTTAAGTGGCTGTACAAGATATGATGTAAACTAGGTAGCAGGCAGGTGTTAAACATGTATAACACAAAAACAAAAATAGTTACTTTTGACAAAAGCAAAATTAAGAAATATTTTTAGGACTTTTTATCTCCTGCAGTGATTTTAAAAAATGAGGCTTGTAATGATACGAGATAATTGCTTGTGCCGGTGTGTGCTTTGAGAATTGATCAGATATTTTGTTAACAGACAAACAATCTGATGAACTACTGAAAGGGTTTTCAATGAAACTTAGAAAGTAATCACTGGATGTACTGTACATTTGATTGTCTTCATAAATTACACTAATTCAAGATGTCCTAACTGACAAAGCAAGCATAAAAAACTGTTACTTTTACCAATATTGAACAAAACTTTGGTGCATCAATATAATTTGTTTGCCTTGTTTTCTAGAAAATTTAACTTTATCACCTTGAAATTTTTCAAAAGAGCTTTTTCCAAATGTGCTATGGCAGGTTTTAGAATAAATCTGTATGTCAATGGGCTGTATCACAGCTGTTCTCAAGGTTTTGAACTTTGTACCCCCAAAATAAAAACAACAAAGACCTGTGAGCCTAAATATCTTTGAACAACACAAACATTGCAACAACAAAAAAAGTAATTACATAAAAGCACAACAATAATATAGTTAGTCTGAACATGTTTATAATGACTACATAAAAAATGGGGGAGTGGTGGCGCAGAGGTTAGAGAAGGTGGGCCTGTAATCAGAAGGTCGCCAGTTCAACTCCCAGTACCAATAGCATCAAAATGTGGGTGGAAAAGATGAAGCACTCACACCTGTCTCCATCCTCATTTGCCTCTGAGCCCTTGAGCAAGGCCCTTTACCCCCACCATCTGCTCCCCCGGGCGCCCTAGATAGCAGCTCTCTGCTCCACACAGTTCGCTGTGGTGACCCCTGAAGTAAATATACATTCACCCATTATCTTTAACTGCTTATTCCTTTTTGGGTCCAGCTATCACTGTGCGAGTGGAGGGGTACACCCTGGACGGGTCGTAATTCCATCACAGGGCTAAATAAGTAAATATATAAATGCAAGAATTCTTTAAAAAATTTATTTGGTTTTTGAAGATCTCAAGACTCCCAGTTTGGTGTTATTTGACACCAGTTTAGCGCGTTCAGTGTGAAGCATCTTAAACTTCTCATTCAGGATGATGGGTGGTTTGGTTGTTTAACAAAAAGGAAGGGAACATCTATTTTTCTCTTTGTAAGAACGACCGCTGTTCTAATTTTTGAGATTTTTAGGATAACCTTAACGCTTAAGGTTAAGCTTAAGCCTTAAGTTAAAGCTCCACTGACATCATCTTTTAACTTTCCATAAAATGGCACAACATATATATATATATATTAAGATTGACCTCTGATCGTTTTTGCTAAAACAATGTTAAATTAATTAAAATTCCTCTCAAAAATAGTGTAAAATTAGCGCCTTTTTTTTACATGATAAATACTATTTTCCCGTCGCGCGATTATGACGTCAGACACAGACGAAGATGCAAACGCATCCGTCCGATTTAGCCATTTATAACTTTATGTTTCAGAGAAGCCAAAGTTATTTCGAGTAAACAGCAGGTTATAATTTTTTTTCAGTTCTTGGCATAAACCAACACAGACATGTTCCCGTTTTTAGTGTTTTACATGCTTTATATTAGTAGCTGTATTATGATGCGAAGCCACGGAGCTCCCAGGCGGGAGCTGAAACAGCTGCCGTAATCAGTGCGCACAACCCGGCATGAAAAAGAAAAACACACCGCTGGCTGAAGCCCTGAGCTCGATGGAATGTCCGGCGTAAAACTAACTTGACCGCGGTTTAATGTGACGCAGATGTGTTTATATAGCTCTGCTCTGCAAACATTGAACGTTGTTGTCTTGCGGTGTTGAGTGTAAAATATTTCCGTGACACAACGCACATGTTACGATGAAAAGTCGGCTAGCTGCTAGCATGCACTCACCAGTGTTGTCCGAATCGATCTTGCCACAGGAACAAGCGTCCAAGCTCCATGTAAACAATCCATCTTGCAACAGGAACAAGCGTCCAGCTCCATGTAAACAATCCATCTTGCGAAAGAAACAAGCGTCCAGCTCCATGTAAACAATCCATGAACAAACGACCCGCTCTTTCCAAACGATGTCAAAACAAACCCAACAGAGTACTCAGTCAGCCCCTCACGCTTGTAGCTGCCTGCAAACTATGAACTGGATTTCCTGAATGTGAGGCGGGTCTTGTTACTCTGGGTTCATGAGACACGCCTCCGTTCAGGAAATCCATTCCATAGTTTGAAGCCAACGTGCATCATGGGTTGGATCGATACGTAAACAAGGCTGGTATCGGTATGTGCCATGAGCATTGGTTCCGCTTCTGCTCGGAGGGCGGGCCAGGGTCCATCTTACACGGGCACGGGCCCGTGAGTAGAACCGCCACAGACTTTGGCTTCTCTGAAGACAAACCGCTAAAATATAACGTTTTAAATGGCTAAATTGGACGGATGCCTTTGCATCTTCGTCCATTGTATCAATGTGCGCAGTTGACGGAGTCTGTGTCTGACGTCATAATCGCGCGACGGGAAAATCCATATTTATCATGTGAAAAATAGGCGCTAATTTTAAACTATTTTTGAGAGGAATTTTAATTAATTTAACATTGTTTTGGCAAAAACGATCAGAGGTCAATCTTAATATATATACTATATATGTTGTGCCATTTTATGGAAAGTCAAAAGATGATGTCAGTGGAGCTTTAAGGCTTAAACTAATGTTGCCCTTTGAATCAAAACACTAAAACAAGTTGTGAGTTTTGAGTCGTCTAAATTCCCAGTAAAATACTTCCAAGTAGGTGAAATGTTTCTGTGAGGTGAAAATGGCACATAACCACAAACAAGTGAAGCTCCTCCGGTGATTCCCAGTCGACTATAAAGCTGCTCTAAATTGGTTAGTTCATCTAAAACCCACCTTCTTGGCTGTAAGATGACAGTGGTATCTACTGCATCACTTTACTGCCGACACCTAAAAATAAATACATGAAATAAAACATGATGACGTGGGTTCATGTTTCCTATTAAGTGAAGACTTTCTGCCTTTCTCGCTCTCATGAATGCCTACAGACCACATATGTCGTTTCAGAGATGGAGAAAAAACCCTCAGACACGTACAGAACAGATTAGCAGCTGATGAAAGGGGCAGCAGAGGCGGAAAGAAAGTGCATTCAGTGGGTTTGGGAGGGATTTTGCTCTGATTATGAAGAATAGAATGGTATCAAAGAGATATTATTGCTGCAGACAGTAAGTCTCTGTATGATCATTATGAGCGTGAGCAGAGTGATGAAAGTGTCTTTTATCTCCAACAAAACGAGGAAAAAACAAGACGGAGAGGGACAAAGAGAAAGAGACCAAGAGCTCTGATGAGGGCATGATGAGATCAAGAGGTGATTAGGATCTGCCACTTACTGATGAGGATGTGACAGAATCAGCTAAAGATAGAAATGTATTGTCACTTGTTGTACTCCTCCATTCCTCCATTCATACCATTTTTCCTTACCTGACCACTCTTCCCTCATCATTTCCTTCCATTCTCTTTCCTTTTCAAATCAACCCTTGCTCTCCTTCATCTCCTCTCCTGCATATTTAATATGCGTTCATCTGTTACCAGATCTGTTGTCATAAAACAGCAAATTACCTCATCTGCCTCCCCCCTCCCTTTTTTCCTCCATTAGTGCACTGACTTACCTCTCCTTTCCCATCACCTCCATTGTTTCCGTCTTCAATAGTCCATCTGCAGTATCTACAAAGTAGCTCCCTTTGCATCTCACTTTGTGTCCTCGCCTCTACCTGCTTACCAACTATTTTTTCGCTCGCCTCCTCCTTCCTCTGTGTCATTCGGCTCTCACCCATTTCCCTCGACTCTTTGGCTTTTGACTGGTGGTGGGGTGACCTTTGAAAACTGCTGATCAAATTCTCCTTCTCAGTCAGTTATGAGACAAAAGATAGAGAGGGGGGAGATCAGGTTGAAAAGGATGCACCACTTGGGGAAAAGATTCTGGTGGAAGAAGAAGAGGTGGTGACAGAAAGCACACCGGAGTGAAGAGGAAAAAACAAACAGGAAGTTTGAAGAAGCTCATAAATTGCTTTATGAGTCACAATTGAAGCATCACAATGATCAACAAATAAATAAATAAAAAACATTGAATGTTTGCCTTCTTTTTCTACTCGGCACTGAAACTGCATTCCTTTGTTATCATAAACTTTTATCTTCCTAATAAAACTAGCGATGGTAGTTTACTGTTGACTTAATTAAGGCCGCATTCCTGCACATTATCCCACTGTGTACGGCAAAAAGCAATCCCCTATTGATCTTTTGCACACGAGGATCAATTCATCTCCATTGGAGGCTATTAGGGAGCATCTCTGGCTACTTAGACTACTCTTGGAGAAACGTAAAAGACAGCGGGGGATGATGGGATGAGCAATGCAAAGAGTGAAAAGAGTGAAAAGATGATATGAAAAGGAAAGTAGCCAGGGAGTGCCTCAGCCAGAAAAAAATGTTGCTGAAGAAAAAGAGCGAGACAAAATAAGAATGCTGATGGAAAGACACAATGAAGATCATGGGTGACAATCTCTCCATTAAATATCCAATTTCCCCATCCAGGCCCACTCACTGTCATCAGAACTGTTGAATCATATCTGTAATAGCCATAATTTTCTCAGTCCTTTATAGACTTCAGGGTGCACAAAACTCCAACTAATAGCCCCACTCAATTTAGCTTTATACTTGGCCATATAACTTCAGACACCCGAAAAATACTTGTGACACACTCACACAGATGAAAAACTACTTTGCATTAGTTTTCTAACCTTGGCAACATTTTATACTGTTCCTGCAGCCCTGCAACTTTGGATGTAACACCTATCTGTGATTGTAAAAACCAAGAACAAACAATAAAACTGACGAGTTTGAAAGTCTCACTTCATAGTGTTTTAAACTATTACGTTATCGGTCAAGACATAATACTTTTGTGATTAAGACATTGGACACTTGACTCGGAAAAGGGCATATTGCTCTCTTTGCGTTGAGGGTGAAGTTCTGCTTCAAGTGGATGAGTTCAAGTATCTCAGGGTTTTGTTCACGAGTAAGGGAAGAATGGAGAATGCAGTGTTTCCCCTACTATTATACAAGCAAGGCGCCCCACCCCATTAACAGAACCGAGCACCCCGCCTACCGAACTGAACTGTGTGAGCACCTCCACCCCACTTGTCGGCACTGGTGTAATGCTAAGCTAGTGGCGCACAATACAGATGTGCTAGCTATAAAGTCAAAGGCCACACTCGTGACACTGAACCCTCACGCTGACACCCCCCACCCTCCGCTCGAAAACTGCCAGTACAAACAGCATGCAGCTCAGCTGTGTCTCCACCCCACCCCCACATCTCATCTGTGATTTTTGTACCAGCAATTTTCGAACTGCAGGGGGTGCACAGCATGAGGAACGAGGCAGCGTCAGCGCAGCCTTTAGTGTAGCTAGCACACCTGTGTTGAATTGCACGCCGCTGGCTTAGCATTAGGGGGTGCGCACAGTTTGGTCCGCTAGGCAGGGTCCTTGGTTCTGTTAACAGGGTGGGGCACTCCGCTTGTATAATGGTAGGGGAAACACTGGATAGATCTAAAATCTGTACTCGGTAAGCCTGTCTTGTTACATTTTGATGCTCTTGAGTGTTACGTTATATTTAATGATAATCCATAGCAAGGGGTTTGAAAGAAAAGACAAGTATCTCGTTCTGTAATTATTTTTGCCATCTCACAGGAAGGTGTCTTCTCTTTAGTTTCCTTTAAAGTGTGTTGCTTAGCCAAGCTAACTTTACAGGTTAGCTGAATGAACTATGTGTACTCAGCTAAGATTTTAAAAGTTTGATTAACTAGTAGTATTTAATAAACTTTGTAGCTATAGCTGCAAGAAATACCGTAGTCACATTTTCAACATTGCAAGTTGCAAGTGCTACTAAACAGCTTCCATTTTGTATTTTTAAAAGACTTTCATACTGCATTTTGCGTCAGCTAAACAGCATGGTAGATATTTTACGGCACGGCTGACATAAAACCAGATCAGGAGCAGAGTGAGATCATCTACTTTATTAATCAAAGCACTTTGAGATTTTTATTAATGAAAAGTGCGGTATAAATTGAATTTATTATTATTATTATTATTATTATTATTAAAGAAATATGTCTTAAATTAGCCTGGTTGTAACCAGACCCTTGTCCTTCACTTCGCTTTGGACTAGGGTCTGGCATTCCTCCCATTGAAAACGATTTCTCCTGGAGATTTTTGAATGGACCAATCAGAGAACAGAAGGCGGAGTTTTGTTAGTTTAGCCTGGCGAGGTCCAGGCTATCAGATAAATTGCTCAGAAACCACTCGGTGGATATTTTTTCTGCCACCAGTGTGTAATTATATGGCTCTAATTTACTGACTGTTGGCCTAGATAAAACATTTGAGATAAAATTCGATTTTTTATCATTTATTTTCGTAGCGCACCCGAGGCTGTTTGGAAAATGTCAAACCGAAACTATTTAAATCCAGCAGATTTGACCATTTCGTGAATTGATTTAGGAACTGTTAAGCTCAGGAACACTTCTGATATAACGTCAGCTAAAAAATATATTTTTTATCAGCAGAGAAATAATAGTTTTTTACCTTGTTTTGATGAAAATTCCTTCGTGGCGGCAGCCATTTTGAATGACGACGTCAGTCGACATCGTTCAAAACTCCGCCTTCTGCTCTCTGATTGCTCAGGAACACTTCTGATATAACGTCAGCTAAAAAATATATTTTTTATCAGCAGAGAAATAATAGTTTTTTACCTTGTTTTGATGAAAATTCCTTCGTGGCGGCAGCCATTTTGAATGACGACGTCAGTCGACGTCGTTCAAAACTCCGCCTTCTGCTCTCTGATTGGTCCGGTCAAAAATCGGCCGGAGAAATCGTTGTCTATGGGAGGAATCCCAGACTGTGCAGTGAAGGGAAATGAGAATTGAGCGGAGCTGTGCAGGAAGGCGAGGGCCAGGCTAGTCTTAAATGGGCAAAATAAAAGATGGCCTAAGGAGGAAGGGGTCAATTGGGATCACTTCTGCAGTTATTTAATTAATTTGTTTTTCTGTGATAGACCTTCCAGTGCTTAAGCATGCCATAATTTAGTTCATTTTGGATACATGTTTAAACTTATTTTACAGTGTTACAAATTCCCTGAACAATTATTACACTAAAGGGCCAATAAAACCAAAATAATAGATTTACTCTGGATTGCTCTTTCCTTCAAGTCTACTCATCTGTTTTGTCTTGCAAGTAGTATTTATTTTCAACAAACAATAAATTAAAAGTAAAAACACTATATAAAAACACAATATAATGGCCAGTCATTCTAAAAGCAAACCACATGAGTGACTAATAGTTAATATTACAAACCCTGGCACTTGACTTGTCACAGCTTTTGGACTGCTGTTCAGATTCTACATATTTGATTCATTAGTTTGCACTTTTGTTAGCCTGTCATAATGTCAGTTTTCCTTAATCTGGCTGCCAAGGCAGTCAACAGATGGCCAGAGAAGATGGAGGGAGTGTTAGCCAGTTAGCATCACTCTGTAAGTACCCTGACATGCCATGTGGAACAACTAAGATGGATCAAGATAGCAGCATGTTAATGAAGACGTGCTGAAGAGCAGAGCTCGCAGGCCATCATTATGGTCACTCATCTTCATACTGCAGCTCTAACGGTCTGCTGAGAAACATGATGAGGAACTGACTGGCCCCAAGGAAAAATCCATTTTCTCACCTAATTTGCTACAATAAGCTCCAGTACCTGAAAAAGCTCTGACAGCAATTTGCCACGAAGGTCTGCACGCAAATCTTATCTCCGCAACATAATCACAACTACTGCCCTGGGAGTTTGCCGTTTGCTTCTCTTCTTTTTGACTCCGTGTTTGTCGTTTTTGCCCTCAGCATGGAACGTCAAAGTACCTCAGTGCAAACTTGCTCACTTCAAACAAGAAAAAGACACCATTGTGCCACATGTCGGGAGCCTGCCTCATCCCAGCAGTGAGGTGAAAATGTTTCAAGGTAGACAGCATGCTTTCACATATTAACTCAATGGGCTGTACCATGTTCGCACCGATGACTTCAGAGATTACACTGACAGTGTTTTCATTCTGCAATGAAATAACACTGAGTCTGCTGAAAAAGTTTGTATTAATAATCCTTTATGGGATTTTGATGGTATTGTGCATGTATTGGTGCTTAACTAAGTGAGAAATTACAATTTTTATGACGTTTCTACTAATGTTTGACATGTTTTTCAAAAGTCCTTTTCCTATACAGTATTATTCATATTTTTCCTGTTCTTAGTTCTTCAAACCATGACTACCATCGATCCATCTAACATCTCCTAAAAATTAAGCAGAATGATTAATATTCCTACGAAAGGTTTCTTTATGTAAACGTGGCATTTAAATGTCATAGACCCCGACTAATCAGTTTAGTATTTCAGGAGATGTTTTCTCTCTGTCTCTGACTGTCCACCCCCTCTCTCCATTTATTTCTGCCACTGGTCTTTTGTTTTTCTGTCAGTCATGTAGCTCTCTCCCTTTGCCTGAAAACAACTATGCCTTACTTTAACATGTTTCTGTTACCTGTAATATTTCTACCTGGTTCAACTCATCACAGAGACCAAACCAATTTGGACTTTTTTCTTTTACCACTTAGCTCTATGATTTGTACAGTCACACCAGGTGTAGGGGTGTCTCAAGGCAAAGGGGTCGATGGCTCTTCAAACTGAGATACAGCGACACACCTTAAACAAACAGGTATGAGATGCACTGCTGAAGAAACTCACCAGAATAAGTATTTAATTTTTATTTATTTAATGAACACAACTAAAATATTGTCTGTTTATATTCTGATATACAAAGTATTTATTGCCTGCAGCCAAAAGGCAATAGACAGATGAGCTCTTTAGAGTTAATCCAATCCAAGATGACTATCAAGGCCAACCATCTTTAGCAAAGAAAACTGGTTATGACTAAGTCAATTTTACAGCCATTGAGTTAAAGTTTGGTGTGGTAGAAGCTGAGTCATTCACAACACATATTCTGAGGGCTAACAGATCCTGCAAGTTTTTGCAGTATCTCACATACCATTTTCATGATTTAACCACTGGTGCAAGATCACTTCTCAACATAATTTATGTTTAAAACTCTGGCATGAAAGGTAGTGTGCAATATACAATATTTTAATGATTGCTATGTCTTTAATTTATTTGGTGCCATTGTTAAATATCCTGAACAAGCAGCCAAAATAATCAAAATAGGGCTGTACTTCTTCATTAAAACATTGTTATGGTCACAACAACAACTGTGTCAAGATTAGTGCATTTGTATTACTTTGGTATTATTGCTGATATTCTTAACAACCATTTAAACAAATAATGTTTGCTGTACTACCAGTATGCTTGTTTATTTCATATACAATACATGCCATAAACGGGTGCTGGCTGACATCTTTAACTCCTCCCTCACCCTGGCAACAGTTCCAACCTGCCTGAAGACCACCACCATCATCCCAGTCCCAAAGAGCTCTACAGTGATTGGTCTGAATGACTATCGGCCAGTAGCCCTCACCCCGATAGTCACTAAATGCTTTGAAAGACTGGTCATGACCCACATCAAAACAACCATCAACATCAGCAAGGACCCTCACCAGTATGCATACTGCAAGAATCAATCAACCGAAGACACCGTCTCCTCTGTGGTCCACACTGCTCTCACCAAACTGGAGCAGAAGGACTCTTACATTAGTATGCTCTTTGTGGACTTCACGTCTGCCTTCAATACCATGATCCCCCAAACCCTGATGGAAAAATCCTGACAATTAATGTATAGAGTATCATTAAATGTGTTTGGTGGTTTATTGAAAATCTTGGAACAACCTTAGCCTGTGAATATGGCATAAGCACATCCCAAAAGTCAGACTGACGGTTATTTATAATTCACATCTGAAAGATGACAATAGCCACCTACCTACAGTACACTTGTACACTAGTCAAGATACACACAGTTAAGCGCTACAAAACATGAGCCAGACAACATGGCTGCAGATTGACACAGACACAGCTGGAGGGCATTCTCTCCCTCAGATTATCAATCAGATATGATTATCCTGCCTTGAACATGTGTGTGCTCCAGGATGTGCGTTCATACAGCACTGAATGCATCGTTAGCGATAATTGCAAGTTGCAACACAAGCTCTTTATAGTCATTTACAATGATTGACCAACTAATTTCTGTTAATATTAAACACATCATTTTCAGCCTTTCTTGCAATTTATTGCTTTCTTTTGGGTGCTGAGCCTGGTCAAACTCTTTGCCATAATCTGTATGAGAATTATTGACTTCTGTATGTAGGTCAAATCCTGTTTCACCCCTTCCTCTTACCTTTTATCTCTGCTTTGTGCAATCAGACTGAGATAAAAGCCATCTCAGTCCTCATTTTGAATTAAAACAAATACAAAGGACAGGGGGCTTTCTAGTCATCTAGAACTGAGGTGTTTCAGGGGCACTCTTTACAATGAAGAAGTATAAATTGTATTTTAAAGAAAAACTTAAAACTTAATTTTTGGCAATATTTTTATTATATCTACCTAAGGTTGGGCAATATGGCTGAAACATAATATAGTGATATTTCAGAGCATTCTGACAACAATAAATGTTGTGATATAAGGAAAAAAACAGAAATCATAGTTATTCATTTGACAAAATTAACTTAACATGTTGCTTTGCGGTATTATATTAAAAAAAACAAGGGTTAAATGTTACTGCAATTACTTTTTTAGTAAAATGTTCAGTATAAAAATAAAAACGATCCTTCAGTTATGTAGATCGAAAAAGTCTGCACAAAATATAGAACAACAAAATCCACCACAAAAACTAAAGTGCAGGTGTAAAAAATAAATAAAATGAAATCTTAAGACCTGTTGAGCATGAATGTAATAAACAAAAAATATGTTGCCTTTAAGTGAGGTATAACTTCCAAAACTTGTGACAAATGCTGAAAATAAATAAAATACTGCCTGAAAGGATTGCTGAACATTGGCAGAACATAGACATCTAGCTGGTTATCATTTATCAAGTTCCAGATTCTTATTCAAGAACACAAGCCTACCATATTTTTCACCCTATAAGTTATGTTTTTTTGCATAATTTGCATGCCCTGTGACTTAGACGCCGAAGCGACGTATGGATTTTTTCCCATATTTATAAACCAATTTTTGGTTGAAATATGACCATTTTCATTCATTCTCACTGAAAATATTGAAGTACCTTTTTCAGTGACTAGATGGCACTCAAGCAGTATGGCATGCTGTTGTGTCATGTAATAGGTGAAAGTGGCTATTAATTACATAACTGACATGTCATAGCCTGCCACCTTTATCCAGCTCACATGGAGCAGGGATGGGGGGGTGGGGTGTTAGGGACACAGGTGAGTTGCGCACTGTTTGTTCCGGCAGTTTTCGAGCGTGCGGGGGGATTCAGCATGAGGGAAGAGGCATTCTGTGTGATGCATTTAGCTTTTTAGTTAGCTAGTACTGCGTGGTGGGGGTGGGGGGAGTGCACAGTTTGGTTTGATAGGTGGTGCGCTTGGTTCTGTTAATGGCATGCAGCACCCCACTTATGGTATACGGGCATGTTTTTTTACTGGTAATATCGTAAATGATATGGCCCAGACTATATCTACCACAAAAACTATTGCATTCTCTCATTTAGTGCATTTTAATGTGATTTTTTTCTGCAAGATCTGTTGCTGAATTGCTAGCTAGCTTAACATGCATATTGATTTATCTATTAATCTTTATTTAACCAAGCAAATCCCATTGAGAAGAACACAGATCTCTTTTGCAAAGGAGGCCTGGGCCTGAAGGCAGCCTAGCATATTGTTATATCTGTCTAGAAAAAAATCATTTTTGACAACTGATGGCACATCTATTACTTGAAAGCAGTATTATTGATCACAATGAAACATTTTAGCAGCTACTCTTTGCAACTTTGAATTAAGGACCAAAATGTGTGTGTATGTATATTGAATAGGGGTAGGTGTAACACAGGAAAATGAGATTCAGACTCAAGTCTTTGATCGAAGCCCTCACCTGGACGTTTGTCCCACTGCTGCTACCTTGTAAAGCTGTCTCATCCTGTCCTCTGTTCTGTCTGTCTGTCAGATTGCCTTCTGTTTTAATCTAGTCATAGCAAAGACAGGCTGTAATTAGCTGGGGAAAACAGGGTCAACAGCTTCGATTTGTTGTAATATCTTTATCAGCTCAGAGACTGAAGAAACCATTGTTGGGGGGCAAGGGGTAAAAACTGAATTATCAGAGATAATAGGAAGAAAGATGTCTGTGAATACATTTTTTTCTGAAGTTTTACTCATTTCTTTTCTATTATAAATTTTCTTAGAAGTAAAATCTTGTGCTCGTACACAGAGATTTACAGGTAACAGCATCACTGCAGTGATTTTAAATACCTATGTGGATTTGTACAATTTGTAAAAATGGTTTATTCTCCTGCTTTTCCTCTACTGGCTCCTTTAATGGCATTGGCTTCCCTTTCTTATTGCCTTTTCACTCCCTCTTTATCTTTTTGTCTCTCCCGGGGTTTCTCTTTTCTTCTTTCCTCCATTACAAGCCTGTCTTTTCTGTCTTGCTTTTTTCTGCTTCATCTCTACCTATTGCTTTCATCTTCTCCTCTTTCTTACCTTGTGCACTCCGTAGGAAACTTTCCCTCTTTCCCATTATCTCCCCTTCCTTTTTCCTCCTCTGCCTGCCCCACGCTTCCATCGTTTCATCCTTCTCGTAATCGGTTTCTGTGTCACTATTCAAGACACCCACACAAATGCAGCATCTCTTCTCAGTCAATCTGTAAATGAATTATAAGCCCACCAATGGTTTTCCATTCGTACCCTCTTATATCTTAATGGCCCATCTATGTGGGCAGTGCTTTTATGAGAATAAAATGTGTGTGTGAGTGTGTGTGTATGTGTGTGTGTGTAGTTCAGCTGCTCTACGATAAGTAATAAGAATTAGGAAGTGCCTTCACAGTACCCAGGGACTGATATTTTCTGTGTATTAAGTGCATGTGTGTGACTGCATGTTTAATGCATGCCGTTTTTGTTAGTCTCGTGCAACAAATGTGTTTTCGGTTTTAAGTGTATATGCACGAGTGTGTGAGGGAAGAAGTGGAAATGACACCAGATAAACCCACAGATGGACGCCCAGCGGGCTCAGAAACATTAAGACCACACACACACACACACGCAGATTGGTAAGCAGATACTGGCCTCTCCATCTCTTTAAAAAACCCACAGGGGAGGCGAATGAAATCAACCACATCATTGGTGGTTGCGTTCGTGTGTGTCCCTACAGGAGCAGAGTGTGTTTTAGCTCAAGAGCTAAAATTGAACTCCTAGGCACACCAAAATGTAGTTTTAAAAACAATTCCATCTTCTTGGCACAAACTATTTTGGCTTTCTCAGTCGGTTACAAGACAATAAAAAGAGTGTGGTGTATTGTGTCTGGGTAAGGGCCAAAGCTGCATTAACTCTGTATCCCGGCCTGAATGGGAGAGGTAAATACTGTACGACGTGTAGTGTCCAGGCCAACAATGAACTACTGGCTATAGTTGTTGCCTTATTTAAATAAGCTTCATTGTGCTCATGGAATTCGTAGCACCAATGGACGCCTGGCACTTGATTTCCTCCCGCTTGTCGTTATGAAGCAGAAGATGCAGCCATATTTTATACAACTGCTATCACTGAGGCCACATTGCTTATTGGCCATTCACAGTGAGTGGAGCAGAGCTCGAGGGGTGCATGTGGACGTGAAAGCTTCTCTCTGTGTATGTTTACTCTACAGGAACAGTCAGGCAAAATGCACTTGAGCCCTTTATGGCATTTTAAATCTGGAAGCCTCTTAAAGGGGACCACATATAGGTCTTTAAAATTTTTATGTTATGTCTGTGTGCTATCTTGACAATATTAATTCATTTTAATACACAAAATAATTCTTAGATAATCAATTTACCCTTTTTAATTCTGCCATTTTTAACTTTCGTTTTGAACGACCGGTTTCTCAAAGTTATAGTCAAAGTCAACTTTATTGTCAGAACTGCAATATGTACAGGACATACACAGGGCCGAAATGAATAAATGATAAATGATATACTCATGAATAAATAAATAATAAGAATAAACACTGCAAAATGTCACATCATACTGATACTGATCTGTTTCTTGTTGCTGCGTTCATCTGTGACCATCTGCTCATGTTCGTGCTGCTGTTTATAATGATGTTTTTCTACTACATTAGGGCTTAGTGTATTACTAGCTGATGTGATGTCTCTCTTAGTTAATCCTAGATGTTATTATTGTATTTCTCTTGCATTTGTTGTTGGATGTAACTGGGACCCTGTGTACATAATCTCGTTTTCAACACATGTACTACATGCGGTGCAAATGACAATAAATTCTCTCTGACTCTCTGACTCTGACTCTGAAATTGCGTTTCTCTCAGTCCCTCGGTGCAACAGTAACCATCTAAACACTAAACACTAAAACATTTAATAAACATAAGCATAAAATAGTAAAAAAAGTGTAACACTGTCCTGAGTTTTTTCATAATAGTATTTCTGATACAAGTTCTGAAGTCCACGCCCTTCAACGATCTGTTTACGCCCTCTCCAACAGCCAGTATCTGTAATGTGTTGTTGTTTTAAAATTAGCTCTTTTTTTATTACTCATTTGACTTACTGTTAGTGCTAGCTTAAGATAACTTACCGAAACCCGTCTGAGCGCGCCGCAATTTGCTGCTCCTTTTAGCATTAGACCACCCGAATCCGATGCTAATGTTAGCTTGTTCCTCTTCCGGTGTTCGCCAGCTCCGCTCGTTGCACGCGGCGATTTTGGGAGTTATCGCTGTTCCAGTCAAGACAACACAAAGTTCACCAAGTGTCTCCCGTAAATTAATCCGTAAGGAGAAGGTCCTCGCTGCTGCGAGGCTGCAGCGAGGCTGTACAGTTGAAGCTCCGCTTCATCCGCCAGAGGAGGGTCCCGTTGCCACCGGTCCCTACGCCGGGGGTCTGCTCGTTTAATTTTTACCGGCTGCGCGTTGGGAGCGATCGCAAATACACTAAAAATTGAACTAAAACATAAAAATAACATTATACTTTATTTATAAAGCCATTTAAAAAAACACAGCTGCAACAAAGTGCTGTACACATGAAATTAAGAACATATAAACAAAAGATGAGATGAAATCATGAAAAACAACAGTCATGTGTTTAATACAGAAGTGGGTTGAGCCTAACCAGGGGTTGCTAGGTGAGGGGCTGGACTCAGGTTGGGGTGGGTTGTCCTCTCGCTTGTGACGTCACATGCGAGAGTATTTTAAAACGAAACGTATCTTATCACAGTAAAATAAATCTACTTAGAGTAAATAAACCACTGGGTGCATTTTTTTGGCACAAGGACTGTTTTTTATGAAGTAAATACCCAAAGTTGAGTAAAAAAAACATTAAAAAGTGAATTTTGCATGTGTGGTCCCACACATGCAAAATTCACTTTTTAATGTTTTTTTACTCAACTTTGGGTATGTACTTCATAAAAAACAGTCCTAAGGCCAAAGAAATGCACCCAGTGGTTTATTTACTCTAAGTAGATTTATTTGTCTGTGATACAAACGGTTCGTTCCTCACTTCCTGCGGTTTGTGACGTCACAAACCGCAGCCACAACCCACCACAACCTGAGTCCAGCCCCTCACCTAGCAACCCCTGGTTAGGCTCAACCCACTTCTGTATTAAACACATGACTGTTGTTTTTCATGATTTCATCTCATCTTTTGTTTATATGTTCTTAATTTCATGTGTACAGCACTTTGTTGCAGCTGTGTTTTTTTTAAATGGCTTTATAAATAAAGTATAATTGTTATTTTTATGTTTTAGTTCAATTTTTAGTGTATTTGCGATCGCTCCCAACGCGCAGCCGGTAGAAATGAAACGAGCAGACCGCCGGCGTAGGGACCGGCGGCAACGGGACCCTCTTCTGGCGGATGGAGCGGAGCTTCAACTGTACAGCCTCGCAGCAGCGAGGACCTTCTCCTTACGGATTAATTTACGGGAGACACTTGGTGAACTTTGTGTGTGTCTTGACTGGAACAGCGATAACTCCCAAAATCGCCGCGTGCAACGAGCGGAGCTGGCGAACACCGGAAGAGGAACAAGCTAACATTAGCATCGGATTCGGGTGGTCTAATGCTAAAAGGAGCAGCAAATTGCGGCGCGCTCAGACGGGTTTCGGTAAGTTATCTTAAGCTAGCACTAACAGTAAGTCAAATGAGTAATAAAAAAGAGCTAATTTTAAAACAACAACACATTACAGATACTGGCTGTTACAGAGGGCGTAAACAGATCGTTGAAGGGCGTGGACTTCAGAACTCAGTATCAGAAACCGGTCGTTCAAAACGAAAGTTAAAAATGGCAGAATTAAAAAGGGTATAATTGATTATCTAAGAATTATTTTGTGTATTAAAATGAATTAATATTGTCAAGATAACACACAGACATAACATAAAAATTTTAAAGACCTATATGTGGTCCCCTTTAAGCTTTACATCAGTGGAGAAACTGCTGCTGTGGGTCAGGCTATACTTTTTACAAATGTAGCAATACAGCACTCTTATGTCCGTTATAGGATTTAAACCTCTTCACATCTCTCTGAGACTCTGAGTGTTACACTTTCTTGAGCTCTGAAGAAGACAAGTGGACACTATTTTGTTACAATTATTTTGAATTAATGGACACCAATCAATCAGAAAGAACTTTCTTTTAATGTGTGTTAATTCAGAATTGATCAACAGTATACTTTTGTCATTTAATGATGATCTGTTACTTGCATGAGTTTGACCCTTCTGCTGGTTTATTTCTGCAGAACAAGCAGGCTTTGAATCTAAGGCACAAGTTCAGGGTAAACTTTTAACTTGCAGCTTCTTTTGTGTTGTCTGTGAAGTTAGCCATAATATTCTCTGTGCTCACAAGCGGCCATCTGGCCGATTCTATAAACAAGTTTTCTTTCTGTCCTTCAGAGATCTTCTGCCTATGGGGATGAAAAATCCATCCGTTATTTTGTTAAACCAGCCAGTAGCTATTCAGGAGGTGGGCAGACTCCACCCTCCATTTAAAGTCTTACTTCTGTTTGGACTTTAGTGTGCGTTAGAGAGAACTAACTAAACAACTTGGTTTTCTCTGGAAGCTGGAGACGTTGTGGTCATTTTGTCAATTAGACCTAAGTTTCTTAGCCGAGTTACAGTAAAGCCTTACTGTGACTCACTCACTCCTTTCTGAAAGAATTTGTTTTCTGAAAGTTTTATTTTGAAGTTCAGCCAGGACGTTGACCTTGTTTCCTGCCGAGAGGGGCGAGTTTCCTCGTATCTTGGAATCAGCACACACACGCTGAAGTTTCAACTGGACGGCTGTTGGACAAAACAATCCACTGAGTGTGTCCAGATACTTCTCAACTCTTATCTACAGAGACGAAGCGTCAACAGGTAACAAGTCGTGGTTGTGGGCTGAGCGTGCGGGAGCCCAGCTGTTAACTCGTGTGGGAAAAAGTGTCACCCTGTCATTTCAAAATAATTAACTTCCTTTAAACTTAGCTTTCACTCTAATCCTTCCTCTTGTTTCTTTTTCTTAAGTCATTAATCTGTTAAGTAAATGTGCCAACAGGAGTTAGACTCTAACTGTCTGTTTGTTTTTAATTTGAATTCTTGTCAAAGTAGTTAGTAAATCAGAGCTAATATCGATACAAATGTTTAATGTACTTTTATGATTGTTTCAATAAAAGGTCTATTTTCTGGTGGACCAACATAAGTTGAAGTCTCGTGAAATTACATTTTGTCTAGTCACAGTCAAAGCAATTTAATCTGGAAAAAGGGTGAACTCGCGAATATTAATGATAGATTTGTGTAGATAAAATCTGCTCAAACCTTTCATCTAAAATATAGGTAAGTCAGTAAACTGACCGCCCGCCTATATTACTACATTTGGTCGACCCGTAAGTGTTTAATTACGCCTATATTACTACATTAATGGTGGCTCGTACGCGTCGAACAGTTATTAAGTTGTGTTTTTGTAGTTTTTGTAACGGTATTGTTGGCATAGTTCGTATCCTTGTTTTGGACTTGGATAAAATGGTTCTGGCTGGTGAGTTTCTGGGAATTGCTATAGCTGCATTGTCCAGTGATTTCACGTTGGGATTATTTTTGTTTCACTTTTAAACGCCTGTTTGAAGCTGCTGGTTGAATTTGTGTCTGTGTTTGTGAGACGTTTCATACCGTGTCGCAAAGCGGCATACATCTTTGCGGTGACCGCCGTGTTATCCCAATCCACCACTCTTCTTCTTATTACATTACAGATTTCTGTTGTGCGCTGTTTTCACATTTTGCTGGGGATCTGTGGTGCCTATTTCTGTACAACGTTTGTTAAAGGGGGTTCGGCGAACTGTCTCTTCTTCTGAACTGGACCGGAAACTATTCGGTTCCAACGAAGACTCCGTTGTTTTCAACAGTTAGAAGTGCTGTCTTCCTATGGTATACTCGGATACTGGCCTGTATGTGATTTGGCTCGTTAACAGAATTTTCTGTGGTGTATAATTCGTTTATTTTGTGAAAAAGTGTCCAGAACTTTTGGGTCGGGCTAACGTTAGCATTCCCTAAGCTGAAGCTGCATGCAAGCGCTGTGATTGTATGTTGTGTTCAAAAAAGTTGGTTCTGTAGACTGCTGGTTGTCAGATTTCATTTTTTCACACATTTCTGACAGTTTATCTGTTTTGTTTCGTCTCTAGGCATGTAATATCGATGAAAGACTGCTTGACCGCGGTGTTTTATGATATTTATGAGTGTTTTAGGACGTAAAAAAGTCAGTTCGACGCTAAAATCCGACCGACCTCAAAGGTCCGTGAACGCGTCGTTGGAACGGCACATCACCGTGTGTGACGTAGAGGGTCGTGAGGTATAGAAGACTACAATACCCAACAGCGCTTGGGTTGAGAACTACATGTTTTGTCTTCGATGTGAGAGTCGGTTACGCTGTTAAAAGTGACGTAGGAAGGGTGGGACGGCCCACTCCTCGGCTGTTTTCACTTCAGCTACCAGAGTGCACAAGCTTCAGGCTTGTTCGTCCGCTACTATCTTTGAAAGACTGTTTCATCGCGGTGTTTTTGAGATTTTAATGGGTGTATTGAGTCAGTTGATCTGAGAATACCGATCGCCATGTGACCAGGTCACGTGACACCGGAAGCTGCATCTGGTTTAAGGGAACCGACTGTTTTCTTTTTCTTTTAAGAAAAAGTTTAAAAATCGCAATACCTGTCCTAAACGGTGTTAGTCACATCGAGTTGTCGCTTATAAGAACGCAGTTCTGGCAATCATCACGTAAAGGCTCTAACTCTTTCTGTAAGGTCGCTTTAGTACGTTGTGTTGGGTGCTTTTAGTGAGCTAAAAGCTAAGGCTCCGCTCGCGGGTGACAACAGCGCCTCTATAACAGTCAGAAAGAGAAATTGCTGTCGCTGTGATCAAAGCGTATCAGCTTTGCACCCCCATCTGCTGGATACTGTGAAGACTACGGTTTTTCATGTATTTCTGTCTGCATTTCGACTGTCCTGTTTTTGAATAGAGTACAGTTTGAAGTTTAAGACACAGTATCCTTTCATTTGATTTTCACATATAATCAAATGTTGATAGCAGAACAGTTATACAGAATTAATGCAGACATGTCTGCGTTTTGATAAAACTTGACACCTTATCATAAATTCTGTGAATACAAGCTGTCCATTTTATTTTAAACTGCAAGTTTAAAATAACACACATGAGGCATCTTTTGTCTTGATTTTCACAGGAATCACACAAAGATAGCCGACCTTGTTGATCTTGTCACAGGTCGACAAATTCATAAAAATCACTGATTTTTATTTGATATAACGTCCTGGGAAAATTTTACAGTAAATCCATGCATTTGAATCTGAATCACTTTTATAAGCGTTTGTGTGAATAGACAGAAATCAGATTTGGTTAGTTAGTAACTGTTGTTTGGTTATAAGTTCTGGATGAAGTTAACACTGCCTACGGGTATTTAACTTTAAGATTCATTGAGGGTAATTCCTGAAATACGGTACCTATGATAATAGACTTATTACACACAGTGAAACACATAAACCTGGAGGCTGGTTGGTTTTGATGTACTCAATGCCACATGAAAAGTGATGATTTATTTGCACACTGTAAAATAAGAAACATCTTCCTTGATTTTTCACAGAAAATCAATAAAAAGATGGACGTGCACAAAGGTGCAACAACTGAGGGGGCCTACACTCTGATCGAACCTAAATGGGTTCGTTCTGGCCGTGTTTATGCTTCCCTTGTGCCTCGCACAGTGGGAGCACCTGCTTCAACGCGTGGGAACTACTTTGCTGCGAGGAATGTCCTTCAGCAATCAGGTGAACATCCCCTGTTGTTTTTCGACAGGCTCCTCTCTGCGTATACGGGTGACATAACTGTCCCTGGCATAGAGGAAAGTGCACAGTTTAAACGTCTTTTCAGTGCAAATTTCCTGCCTAAGCACAGCAAATGTGTACGCTTCAAGGCTGATTTCAATGAAAGTACCATGGCAGAAATTAAACAATACGCTGTGGAAGTTTTTGATGTGCTCACACAACACAAAACACCCTCAGTGGTGTGCCCAGGTCAAAAGGTCAAATCCCACTCGCAGCTGATAGATGAGGTTCCCTCCCCTACAGTGTGCGAGAGTACACAGGATTTTCATAATAACAAACAACAGAATGTTGCTGCCAGCTGGAACAGTGATTCATTTCGGTTCAAAGGGAGTTCTACTCCTCGTGCACTTCAGATTGACAAATCTGAGACGAGCAAAGAACCACAAAAGGTAGGTGTTCGCTCCCTAGGTGAACCAAGATGGTTCAGATCGAACCAAAATGGTTTTGACCTAGGGCTGACAGTGGGTGAACTTCGAAAGAAGTTGATGTATGGGCGCCGTGACCCATTGTACAATGGTCGTCCCTACAGGAACCCCTGAGACACGGCCCTCCTGCCCCTGCACCTCGAGCAGAACTGTTCGAGACATGCAAAGAGTCACACAAGCTCCAGACTAAGGGAACAACGCCTCCGCGCTCAGAAGAGACTGTGGAAGTAAGTCGTTTGTTAGATGATTTGAATGTTACAGTGGTTGACCAAGCTGATACAATGTGTGGCATTATCGGTGATAGTAACGCAAACAACGTTGTCCAACCTGGTGAAGCGATGTGCAACACTGTCTTTTACAAAGACTCAGAGCAGACTGTTGGCAACAACAACGTCAACATTGCCAAAGATGCTGACAGCAAACAAATTGCTGATAATCAAAATCCCGAAGGTCAAGATGCTGATTTTTACAGCAAACAACTTGCTGACAGTCAAAAGCATCCTGAAGGTCATGATGCTGATAGCCAACAAGATGCTGACAGCGATGAAGATTACACAGAAAGAGTTACACGTGAACAGAAACGTGTGAAAAGCCCTAAAGGGTTTCTGTGTAACCTTATCAAAAGGGGGATGGCTAAGAAAGCTTACCTGCCAATCACACTGGAAGGGGTCCTCGCGCGAGAAGCGCTCCTGGATTGCAGTTCAGATGTATCTCTGATATCAGCCGAACTGTTTGAGGAGCTAAGGACCGCCGCTAACGGTGTTAACAGGCAAATACCCTTCGGGAAATGTGCTATTGAACTACGAGGCCTCGCAGAGATGGGTACATCCCTGACAGCTATAGCCATGGTTCACATGCAGATTGGCAAAATGTCACTATACCACCTGGTATACGTGTCTAAACTTGACTCCCTCCAATTTTTGGTCGGCCAAGATTTTATTAATCGCTTCGACGCGATTATAAATTATGGTGATCAGACATTGTGGGCCACAGTGAGCGATCCACTGCCGTTCGAGGTGCCTCCACAAGGTCACTGTCTGACAGCAGGTACTGCTGAGTTCACAAGGGATTCCCCATCCAAGAGCACGAGCCCGGTAAGTGAACCTTCAAATAAAGGTGAGACGGAGGAGACTCAACAATTGGACCAGTCTCTGGCCCTACAGGAGAACCTCCTCTGTGAGCTGACACATGCAGCATTCACTGAACACTACCTACCACAGGTAGAAGACGGTGTGGAAATCCAAGGAACACACATCAAAGAGGCTGTACTGTCCTCGGGGACAGGTAATTCAGCTATCAGCCAAGCTTTCGTTGAAACCTTGGTTCAAGGGCATCTGAGTCCAGAAGTTGACAGTCGACCAAACGCTGACAGTCACTTGGACATCATTGTTGCAGATTTCGAGGACCCCTCATCAGACATAAAGGGGGCGAGCTCACACTTCCTACCACAGGTAGAAGAAGGTGTGGAGATCCGAGGATCCCACGCCAAGGACGTTGTACTGTCCTCTGGGACAGGTCATTCGGCTATCAGCCAAGCTTTCGATGAAACCTTGGTTCAAGAGCATTTGTGTCTAGAACTACTCAAAGATGACATAGTTCTTACAGACTCAAAAGCCGTTTTCGCATTGACCGGCCCTCCCCAGTCCGGCACGTCTCTGGTTGGCCCAGAACCAGCCCTGGCCCGCCCTCGTTCATTACGCATTATGTGGAGAGCAAGCCTTGAAGTGGGTGGGGTGTTCACTTGACGTGGGTGGAGTGTTCACTTGACGTGGGTGGAGTGTTCTTGTGTGCGCGCTTACAGTGTTTTAAGAGAGGACATGCCGCTAACAAGTATTTGTTTGCTGAGTATATATATTAGTGGTTCTGAGTTTAATATTTGTTAATTACTGATTACAAATCAGCTTATGTTACAACGTAAATAGCACGAAGCGCGCACCCATTTCCGCCTTTCCGCGCGACCTGAATGTCATTAAACAATAACTAATATTGTCTAACTGTTGCGCGCAGCCAGAGTTTTAAAATATAACTAATAATCTCTAACTTCTACGTGCAGCTAAAATGTTAGGAGGAGTGATTCCTATATGGGTAAGGTGGACACCTGACAACCCAGTCCGCTGTGTAGCTCAAAGCGTTAGTGCACTGCTATTTGGACCCGGCAAAGCGGGTTCGCTTCCCGCCTGAAACAAAGTTATTTTACTGTTTATTTTTTATTGGAGTTAATAAAAAGGAGTTTGTTAACCAAACAAACTCCTTTTTATTTAAAAGAAAATGTGAATAAATAAAAAAAGTAAAATAACTTTGGACCAGGCGGGAAGCAAACCCGCTTCCCTGGGTCAAAACAACAGTGCACTAACGCTTTGAGCTACACAGCGGACTGGATTTTCAGGTGTCCACCTTCCCCATATAGGAATAACTCCTCTTAACATTTTAGCTGCACGTAGAAGTTAGAGATTATTAGTTATATTTTAAAACCCTGACTGCGCGCAAGAGTTAGACAATATTAGTTATTGTTTTAGTTATTGTTTAATGACATTCAAGTCGCGCTGAAAGGCGGAAATGGGTGCGCGCTTCGTGTTATTTACGTTGTAACATAAGCTGATTTGTGATCAGTTATTAACAAAAATTTAACTCAGAAAAACTAATTCAGCTAACAATTGTTTTAGGGGTTTCTGTAGTTAAATTTGAATGAAATACAGCCCTACGGTACTGAGGTTGTTGTTAGAACGAGTCCAGCCCCTGCTGCAAACAACGAATCAAATGTGAGCAGTACATGACGTCAAACTGGGCCGGGGGAGCTTGGCCCGATAGAACCACGGTGGAGATGGTTCCATGACACCTCAATGTGTAACTGGCTGCTAGACTTCCTGACCGGGAGACCACAGACAGTACGGATCGGGAGTAACACATCTAGCACCATCACATTGAACACAGGGGCCCCACAAGGATGTGTGCTGAGCCCCCTTCTATTCACCCTGCTAACACACGACTGCACACCATCGTACAGCTCCAACCACTTCATCAAGTTTGCGGACGACACAACAGTGGTAGGTCTCATCAGCAACAACGATGAGACGGACTACAGGAACGAGGTGAGCCGCTTGGCCTTGTGGTGCGGACACAACAATCTCACTCTCAACGTGGAGAAGACAAAGGAGATTGTCGTGGACTTCAGGAAGAGGGATGCACAACATGCCCCTCTGACCATCAACAGCACCGCAGTGGAGAGAGTGGACAGCACCAAGTTCCTGGGAGTGCACGTCTCAAAGGACCTGTCCTGGAGCAGGAACACTGCAGCACTGGCCAAGAAGGCTCACCAGCGCCTCTACTTTCTCCGCAAGCTGAAAAGGGCTGGAGCTTCAACCTCCATCATGTGCACCTTCTACAGGGGAGCCATAGAAAGTGTCCTGACAAGCTGCATCACGGTGTGGTTTGGTGCATGCACTGCATCCTGCCGCAAGAGCCTCCAGCGCATCGTGAAAGCAGCTGAGAAGATCGTCGGCACCTCCTTGCCCTCACTGCAGGACTTACACAGCAAACGCCTCACTCGGAAAGCCCACTGCATGGCAGGTGATCCCACACACCCACTACACAGCCGCTTTAGACTGCTGCCATCAGGGAGGAGACTGAGGAGTCTCCAGGCTCGAACCAGCAGACTGAGAGACAGCTCTGTTCATCAGGCAGTCAGAATGCTAAACACTCTGCCTGCTCTGCCTCCCCTCCCATTTGAACTGCCTTAACACAAAAAACTTTCTCACACATTATCACTCAACACAAAGATTTTAACACTGGACTCTGTGTCATCAAACGGGTTATTCACTAAACTCTCGGTCATGTGCTCATTCAGTTTGCACTACTTCTCATATTTGCACTAATGTTTGTATTACATTACTGCCTATAGTCATACTACTGTTTACATTCACTGTTTACATTTATTAATACTGTTTACATTTATTACTACTGCTTTACATTTATTATTACTGTTTACATTTACACTACTTTTATCTACACTACTGCAGATACATATACAGCATTCTCTGACTAGCCTTATCTAAGGATGCCAAATGTGCCTTATGTGCCTTACTTCATATGCCACTTTGCCTATATACTAGGCATGTAACGGTTGTAATGGGTTTACCGAACCGTATCGGTACACCACGTTCGGTTCGGTCCACCTGCGTACCGTTTCGGTTATTTTTTCACTCATTAAACGTTCTTAACAGGTGAATATATGCACCGCGGAACAAAATTTCCTGGGCGCGTTTCAGCACGGACCTATTTTCGCGTGGCACGCGCAGCATTTAGCCGTTAGCATCTCGTGCGGTCTCCTGTTTTTGAACGTTATAGCTTTCTTCAAAAGACGAGCGCACGCGCAGCTTGTGTGGACTTTGCTTCATGAAGACTGCAGCAGCTGCTTGAGTGACGCAGCAGCAACACGTCACGTGAACGCGCTGGAAACTGTCATCCGAACGTGAACAGCAGCTGCATTAAAACTCCTTCATCAGGTAATCAGAGCGGTCCAGAGCAATAAACACAAGCTGTATGAGTTTTTAAATCTCTGAATCTGTCTGAACGTTGTTATATGCGCAGGGTTTAAAGTTACTGAGCGTCGCTATGAGACATTCATCACGTCAACACTTCAAAAAGTTCAGCTCTTTATGAAAAAACTAACTGATGTTGTCAACAACAAGCCCTGGACCAGATTAAAGCCCTGCCATGATGATGAAGAGTGAGAGATTCAATTGTTCAAGAGGTATTGTTTTATTATTATCTAAATAATCTTTTTTTTAAATCATAATCTTATTAACTTGTTTTTTTTTAATCTCTTTTGTTTTTTATTTCCAGTCTGTGACAGAGGTAAATCCACCTGCAGCTAAGTGATGACTGAACTGAACTCTGAACTGTTCCCACAGTCCCACCTGTCCCACCAAGAAGAAGTTGTGAGTACAGTAATGAGGACAAATACAGCCACACTGCTGCTACTGGACAAAAACTTGATTAGTTAGATTGTAAACAGTCTGTTGCTGCTTATTGTTCTGACTGTTATTGTATTTATTAAGATTTTTATTATTGTTAGTATAGTTTATTTATTGTAGAGTGCTGTTTATTTAAAATCAGAGTCAGAGTCAGAGAGTCTTTATTGTCATTTGCACCGCATGTGGTACATGTGATGAAAACGAGATTATGTACACGGGGTCCCAGTTACATCCAACAACAAATGCAAGAGAAAAACAGTAATAACATCTAGAATTAACTAAGAAAAACATCAACTAGAAATACACTAAGCCCTAATATAGTGGAAAAACATCATTATAAACAGCAGCACGAACACGAGTCTGTATGAGCAGATGGTCACAGATGAACACAGCAACAAGAAAAACAGATCAGCATCAGCATGATGTGATATTTTGCAGTGTTTATATTTATTATTTATTCATGAGTCTAACAGCCTCAGGGTAGAAGCTGTTCCTCAGTCTAGTGGTTCTACATTTGATGCTCCTCAACCTCCGTCCTGAGGGGAGTGGGGCAAAGAGTGAGTGTGCTGGGTGAGTGAGGTCTTTCATGATGCAGGTGGCTCTTTTCCTGCATCTGGAGGTGTAAATGTCTGTGATGGTGGGGAGACTGACTCCGACAGACCTCTGTGCAGCCTTCACCACTCTCTGTAGAGCTTTCCTCTCTGCAACTGTGCAGCCTCCATGCCACACGTTGATGCTGGAGCACAGGACGCTTTCCACTGCACACCTGTAGAACGAGGTGAGAACTGGGCTGCTCAGACCAGCACGTCTCAGTCGTCTGAGGAAGTAGAGTCTTTGATGACCTTTCTTGATCAGGCTGGTGGTCATCCAAATGGGTCACTTTTATTTATTACTACAATACAATACAAACATATTTTTGGCACATAAAAATTTTGTAAGTCTTTATTTTGTAAAAAATAAAAATAAATTTGTACCGAAAAAACCCGGAAAAAAAAACGAACCGAGCTCTCCTTGTAGTTGAACCGAACCGAAATGTGATTCTAGCGTACCGTTACACCCCTACTATATACCAACATCAACTACCTCATACATATACATGTACTGTGTACATTAACTCATATGCTGCTGTGCCACTCTTTGCAAATGTCAACGCTAGAAACTTCAGTTTATTTTATAGATATACGTTTTATACTTTTTATACTACTATGCAAAAACTCAGGACAGTATTACACTTTTATTATTTCATTTTATGCTTATGTTCATTGGGTGTTTGGTGTTTTAGGGGTGTTTGGTGTTTCAGTGTTGGTGTAAATTTTCATACTTTTATACTATTATGAAAAAACTCAGGACAGTGTTACACTTTTTTACTATTTTATGCTTATGTTTATTAAATGTTTTAGTGTTTAGATGGTTACTGTTGCACCGAGGGACTGAGAGAAACGCAATTTCGGCCCTGTGTATGTCCTGTACATATTGCAGTTCTGACAATAAAGTTGACTTTGACTTTGATGACGAGGTCGGAGCCGGGGAAAAAAAGGAAAATGCGAACACGCTGAACCCGGGTTAGAGGGCGGGCCGGGCCATAGAGGGCTGGTCAATGCGAAAACGGCTAAAGAGCACCTCTTCAGTCATGAAGTGGGTAGACACACACCACAACGATAGTGACCCGTCGCAGTCTGACCAGTTAGACACACCTGCGACTGCGCCTACAGTTGTGACACGCCTGAATTACGCAGAAAGAGGTAAACGTACAGAGATACGTTGGCCGAAACCTATAAGGTTCCTGTACAAGGCTCCCAATAAACTGCGCAAACAGCTTAAACTAAACAAAGGCATACTAACTCGTGCCCATGGACGGACTTCCACACCTGTGCGCGTGGTCCCCCATGACCACAGGGGGGTGTTGTTAGGTCATGCCCATGTCAAGGACAAAGATTTCAATAACCCCACAAATGACAAAGTTCTCGCAAACTCACAGACTTCATGGGAAAATAAGGTTGTCCAAGCACAAGATAGTAAATAAACTAAACAGTTTAAACTATACTAGTTGCGAAAAGAAACCGTTCCAACTAGAACTTAGAAACGCTAAGCATAAAACCCACAACAAAAAACTAACCTTAACAACCGTTTAAATCTGCAGGATTTAATTGACATCGGTTATAAAGCTAAGAACTGTTTTTCTTGTGTGTGACACGTTGGAATCTGACGACCAGAGTGAGTTTGATGTAGTGAAACGTTGTTTTTAGTTGCTTAATTGCTACTTTTGTTGTTATTGAAGTTGTTATTGTTTTCTGAACACTCCCAGCCAAAAGAGGTTTTGATTAATGTTAGTTGAAGACTTAAATGGATTTAACTATGCCAACATGCTGTTCATTTTATTAAAAATCTCAATCTTTGAAGAGTCATGGTAGATTAATACTACTTAAGGTACTATAATCTACACTGATCTCCCAATCATTTAGGTAGGACCGATTTGATCGTTTCTATTCTAGATCTATTCATTTTGATGAGTCTCGCCATAGACTTCAAAATTTATTAGGAATACCAAATCCTACGTCGATTCGTCTAAAAGACAACAGACATTTAGACCAAACTATATTTCATTTTTCTATTTTAGTTTAACCTAAACTAAGTAATGAATGGAGGAATAGTTTGAAAGAAGAGGCCTTCGTTACAGAAGCCCTCCAAAAACTCTATAGGTATAGATCCCTATATCTGATTTTTACAGCATTGATCCACCCCTTAATTGGTAATTTTAGCTGATCTAATCCATGATAGCTTACATACCAGGTGCATATAGGTAGGGCCTAATGTAAAATCCCTGTCATAAGCCCACCTAAAACCACATAATTGCATGACACATTGAACCAGGGTGGCACCGACTGGAAGCCATCCAGCCCGCAACCTTCGATGTGGGGACCTGCTACTCCAACGTTGGTCTTCAACCTTCATCCAAGGGCCGCCTCCTCTGCGTCAATCGAGGGATCCCCTCTACATGCTGATTAAAATCCATTCTTGCTGATGAAATCAATAAACCCAATCGTTGTGGAATTACCGCTGTGGATTATAAGACTTTGTTTCCAAAGGATCACAGACTCAGTTTTCCATGGGTTAACAGACTATGTTTTCCAAAGGATTGAAAGCTTACCGCAATGGGATTACTTACGAACAGTATGGAATTTCCAAAAACATTATGGGAGTATAATTTTGATTTTTTATTTTTTTTCCTCCACTTGCTAGATTAAAGAGGTCAGAGACATTCGGTGGTATCCTTTCGTGTTGGAACTCATCTCCAAAGACAGGCGATGACTTCCAAAAAGGGGGACTGTAGCAATACAGCACTCTCATGTCCGTTATGGGATTTAAACCTCTTCACATCTCTCTGAGACTCTGAGTGTTACACTTTCTTGAGCTCTGAAGAAGACAAGTGGACACTATTTTGTTACAATTATTTTGAATTAATGGACACCAATCAATCAGAAAGAACTTTCTTTTAATGTGTGTTAATTCAGAATTGATCAACAGTATACTTTTGTCATTTAATGATGATCTGTTACTTGCATGAGTTTGACCCTTCTGCTGGTTTATTTCTGCAGAACAAGCAGGCTTTGAATCTAAGGCACAAGTTCAGGGTAAACTTTTAACTTGCAGCTTCTTTTGTGTTGTCTGTGAAGTTAGCCATAATATTCTCTGTGCTCACAAGCGGCCATCTGGCCGATTCTATAAACAAGTTTTCTTACTGTCCTTCAGAGACCTTCTGCCTATGGGGATGAAAAATCCATCCGTTATTTTGTTAAACCAGCCAGTAGCTATCCAGGAGGTGGGCAGACTCCACCCTCCATATAAAGGCTTACTTCCGTTTGGACTTTAGTGTGCGTTAGAGAGAATTAACTAAACAACTTGGTTTTCTCTGGAAGCTGGAGACGTTGTGGTCATTTTGTCAATTAGACCTACGTTTCTTAGCCGAGTTACAGTAAAGCCTTACTGTGACTCACTCACTCCTTTCTGAAAGAATTTGTTTTCTGAAAGTTTTATTTTGAAGTTCAGCCAGGACGTTGACCTTGTTTCCTGCCGAGAGGGGCGAGTTTCCTCGTATCTTGGAATCAGCACACACACGCTGAAGTTTCAACTGGACGGCTGTTGGACAAAACAATCCACTGAGTGTGTCCAGATACTTCTCAACTCTTATCTACAGAGACGAAGCGTCAACAGGTAACAAGTCGTGGTTGTGGGCTGAGCGTGCGGGAGCCCAGCTGTTAACTCGTGTGGGGAAAAGTGTTACCCTGTCATTTCAAAATAATTAACTTCCTTTAAACTTAGCTTTCACTCTAATCCTTCCTCTTATTTCTTTTTCTTAAGTCATTAATCTGTTAAGTAAATGTGCCAACAGGAGTTAGACTCTAATTGTCTGTTTGTTTTTAATTTGAATTCTTGTCAAAGTAGTTAGTAAATCAGAGCTAATATCGATACAAATGTTTAATGTACTTTTATGATTGTTTCAATAAAAGGTCTATTTTCTGGTAGACCAACATAAGTTGAAGTCTCTCGTGAAATTACATTTTGTCTAGTCACAGTCAAAGCAATTTAATCCGGAAAAAGGGTGAACTCGCGAATATTAATGATAGATTTGTGTAGATAAAATCTGCTCAAACCTTTCATCTAAAATATAGGTAAGTCAGTAAACTGACCGCCCGCCTATATTACTACATTTGGTGGACCCGTAAGCGTTTAATTACGCCTATATTACTACACAAACCTGTTAGCACAAAACAGGATGTGCTATGAGTGATGCAAATGAATATAGCCAAGGAAACTACATTTGCAAATGTTTTAAAATGTGTGAGATTTGAACAGGCTTACTTGTGCTGAACATTCCTTCAACCTTTATTTATACAGGTTAATCCCACTGAGCCTCGAGGACTCATTTACAAGAGAGACCTGAGACATGTGCTAGCGAACAAAAAAATGCTGTAGTTTTAAAAGCAAAATGTTTTTAGTTTAGCATGATTTAGGATTTAAAAGCTGCAGTATCAAATGTAAATTGCTTTTATTTATTAGCATATGTGAAATCATTCTACTGCCTCATACAGTTACTAAATTAATATAAATCTGCACACGCACATTGAATTAAGGTGATTCTGTTGATGTCCCAGTAAATCATTGTACATTAAATCTATATTACTCTTGATGATCAGTAACAGAAATCATCCATACGAAGCATCAATTGGGATAAACGTTTGGGACATGTTCAGCAGTAATTTAATTTTATGGTTTAGATCAGAGGTGCCCAAACTGGGGCCCGTGGGCCAAAGTTGGCCTGCCAAGCAGTCTTCATTAATATATTAAAACTTCCTTTGAAGAATCAATGTCTTTTCACTCAGTCAATCCACCCATTGACTTTAATGTTAGATGGAAAAGTCAGCCCAATGACTACCGTATATATGCAACTCTTTATGTTCAGTATTGTTGTTAAGTTGTGTTGCTGTTAGACAAGCATTTTATTTTTACATTTTGCACTACATTATACTGAAATGCCAAAATTTCCATATTTGTTTAAAATTGTTATTTGTTATGTTAGCACGGTAGCACAACTGGTAGAGCTGCTGCCTCTCAGCGAGCAGGTTACCTTGGTTCAAGTCCCGCTCCAGGGGCCTTTCTTGTCGTGTCATTGAAAGAGTCCCCAGACAAACTGTATCATCGTGTGAATTACGAGTGTTTGGTATTAAAATGTTTACTGACTAACTATCAATTTTTATGTTAAGAATTAATGCTTTTTGCAACACACACGATCCCTGGAGAAAACATTTTAGTTTAGTGTCTAAATGATATGTGTTCATTAAGGGCGGCTGTGGCGTAGTGGTAATGGCAGTCGTCCCCCAATCGGAAGGTTGGAGGTTCGAATCCCGGTTCCCTACACCATGTGTCGTTGTGTCCCTGGGCAAGACACTTAACCCCAAGTTGCTCCCGGTAGGACTGGAAAGGCGCCTTGCATGGCAGTCTGCCTACGTATGACTGCGTGTATGAATGGGTGGATGGTTGGTATTGTAAAGTGCTTTGGGGCTCCTCACAGGGGGCTAGAAAGCGCTATATAAATAAGCTCCATTTACCATTTACCATTAAACTGGCCTTGAAGGGGGGGAGTTGTGCAATTTTGCTTCAAAGGCCTGGAGTTTCTTTGAAGGACAAAGGGCCCATCCTTCTCAGAAAAGCTATACGGTCTTTGATGAATGGTTGCATATCGCCCATCTCACTTCAAGCCTGCAGTTCTTCTGAAAAGGGGAGTGAGGCACACAATGTGTTTCCAGGCATCTCACAGCCAAGTAGAATTGTTGATGTAAGATAGAGATGAGTTGCAGTTTTCAGTTGAGGCCAAACTGACCCAGGTGCCTAGCACCACTCTGAAAAACAAGTTTGAGTGAAGTCATCACACGCACCCCACAAGGTATAAAATGAAAGAGTGATCAGATGAACATTTGAGAGTCTGCCGTGGTCCTGATCAGATGCTCGGCTGCGTTGATGTGTACAGTATTCCCGCCAAACTGTGACGGGTCTCCCAGTTTGTGTCAAAAGGTGAGGGATAATGTATTTCACATCAATGCCTAAGTGTGTGTATTTAACTTTTACTGTGCAGGAAAACTGTTTGTGTGTGAATCATCTGAGGTGATGTACAACTGTACTTTGTTTGTTTTTACTTTTTTACTTTTTTCTGTCACAGACTTCTTTAATAAATGACAGATCATTATTTTTAATTAAGTCTTGTGTGAGTTTTTCTAAACAATTGTGTGCCTATCCTTCACGAACTTGACAAATGATTTAAAATATGATAAAACATTAAACATTTGGGTTGATTTGAAATATCATAAAACATTGTGATTTGTTTATTTTAGATCACCCTGCTTCCAGCTTGGTCATCAGCCTTACAATCAGCGTCACCTGGACCCCTGAGCCTGGCGCACCCTTTATGACATCATCACAGGTGGCCATTTGTAGTTTTACCCCAGGCCTCACAATAACACCACATTTCTGGGTGGACTTTGCATGTTCTCTCCATGCATGCTTTGCATGTTCTCTCCGTGCATGCATGGGTTTTTCTCTGGGTACTCTGGTTTCCTCCGACAGACAAAAAACATGCTTGTTAGGCTGAATGGTAACTAAATATTCTATATTTCATGCACCGTTATGCCGAAGCAAATTCCTAGTCTGTGAATCCTGTTAATTGACAATGGCAATAATAAACTGAATCTGATCTGAATCTGAAATTGTCTCTAGGTGTGAGTGAGAGAGAGAATGGTTGTTTGCCTCGTTTGTCTCCATGTGTCCCTGTGGTGGACTGGGGACCTGTCCAAGGTGTCCCCTGTCTCTCACACAGTGATGGCTGGACAGGGACACCGGTGACAAGTCAACATGAATTCCCAACACTATAGAGGGGCACCGATACATATCTGGATATAAATTGCTATTATTTTGTGTCTATTGAATCACATAAAAAGGTTGTACACAGTCACAACACAGGCTTAGTTAAGACAGAGATGAATGATCAACCAAACATTGCCAGGACTTCTCAATAGTTTTCAAAACACCACAAAAAAGTTATGCAGAAAATCTCCTGAGATCTTTGAGAATTTACTAAAAGACAATTTAGTCAGACCGTTCAGGTAAAAGTAGCTTGATGTGATTAAGTTTGGGCTGAAAATTAAGTAAATTTCTAGTGTTCATGGAAACACTCAATGAACTTGCCTTTTGAAAGGTTTTGTGGCAAGGAGGCAAAGCTTTATGACTAAATGCATCTAATACATTTTGTTTGAAAATAATTCTTCATCAAATAATTGCTACATGAATGTTCTACTTATACAATAAAACTAAAACCACTGGTAAATTTCATTTAACAATGAAATCATAAAAGTTATATGCATATTGATAAATTATTTAATGAGCTCTCAGCTTTTTCCTGCTCCAAATCATGGCCTCTCAGCCATGATCACTTTATGTGTCAGTCGCTTGATATTTTTAATTCTTAATGAATTTATAAATTTCTGTGTGGTCCAAGAAGTCTTTATTATCTTGTGTGATCATATACTGTAGACTAATACACTATCCATCGCTCTCTCTCTCTCTCTCCCTCTCTCCATCTCTCCATCTCTCCATGAGTTAAGAGTTTCCTCTTTCTTAGACCTTGTCTTTTGAACAATTTCCCTCTCCCTTCCACAGCAGTTCCCTAATCGCTCCTCCCTCCATCTATCCCTATTTGCTACATCCTATCTTGCCCTTCACTACCTTCCTCCCCTCCTTAGTCCCACAATATCATTGCTAACACATGGGTTTCCACAGCAACACAGATAAAAACACACAGAATCACAAAATTGCATGGGGCAGACTGTACCTTTGCCTTTACACAAGCAGACAGAGGTTTACCAGTGTAATCAACTCCACACGTGCAAACTTATTTCATCACACACGTACACACACACACACACACACTCACACACACGCTTAAATGTAATCACAGTGAGTGCTGCAAGTGCAGTGCAAAGGTGTGAGAGCTCTCATTGCTTACTGGTGGCCATCAATCATAAAATCCTTTCTGGGGATTGGACAGCTGACAGTGTCGGCATTACGCATCGTCTCCCTTTATATCAATCAATCATGCTGAAGGTCTGCAAAAAAACCTAAAGATTGCCAAATGATATTGGTCTGCTTTCATCAGGCTTTGTGAATGATTATACTGGATTCAGGGCAGATGTACTGTATTTTGCTGTAATGTGTGTTCAGTTCATGGGGATTTGTGTCTTTCTGTGAAACTGCTGCTTCAGCGTGCATAGATGTAAGCTGTAAAGCAACGTCTGTGCTCAGGTGGACACGCTTCATGCATGTTGTGAATAGACAACAAGAATTCCCAAGTGGGGCAATCAGCCTCTTTTGTTACATAAAAAGACATGTTAGAGAAGCTGAGAATTAAACAAATAACTCTGTGGTCATCTTTTACAATCACTGACTGATGGGTTTATTTATACATAAAGTAAAAAACATAATACACAATAAAAAATATATTTTTAAGCAAATACATATTGCCAAAGTTCCATAACTTTGTTAGCCAAAGATGTAAACTAATGTTTCACACAATCTGTTAGAGCTTGAACTGTCATGTTTCTGCCTCTTCATGCCATGATCTGATGCTCTGTCGCTCTGCCACGCCACCTCTGCACTTTCAGCTCATCAGCCCTGATTCACTGCACATGTTCCTGAACTTGTTTAGGAACTCCTCTCACCACTCACCTCTGCCAGATTATTGTACCATTTTTGGTTTATGATATCCAGCCATCTAGTTCTTGTTTCATGCCTGATGATCACACCTTGTTTTTTTGGATTTTTACCTCATGCCTCGTTTTGTGGATTTACCGTTCTGACCCTGTTGCTCATTACTCCTTCTGGCCCACGGATCTCGACTTACGGATTACTCATTTGGATTTGGATTTGGAACTCTGACCCTCTGTGCTCGACCTTGACTTCGACTCTTGGACCTCGTTTTTTTAATTACCCTCCTGACCATGCTAAGCACAGCTCTCCTCTGCAGCTGCCCTGCTACCAATAATGGTGACATCATCCCTGCAAGGTCTGACAGGGGATTCTCTCCTACCAGCCTGTGAAGATGTGTTTCCTGTAATTGGATCCTGACTCCCTCCAGCAGTTGCGTTAATATATTTATAAAACACCTGATAAGGAGTTTTTTTTTTTACTTCGTGACGTTCTGCCAAAGCCTGTTAGGCACCATTCATTCATTTCAGGTGTGTCAAAGCAAGGAAATAGGAAGGAGGAGACTCAAGCTGTTTTCACGGAAGAGAGGGAAGCGATCACGGCAGGACTTTACATGAATAACACAGTAAAAACAATTATTTGTTTTTAAAATTATAGCAAAGATGGGTCTTCAGCTGAACGTGTCCTTAATAAAATCACGTACTGCTCAAAACTGCAGGAATTTAAAAAGTAGGATCGCCACGAGCAACGCGCGCGGGCGGCTTTATGTCTTTAAAATGTAGCTCAATGAACAGATATAAAAATATATTTCATAGCTGACTTTATAGTACGAGGGCTCCTGAGCTCAACCACGCTTTAATATTGTCACGTAGTGATCAAATCTGCTGCATTTAAAGTAGGTTCGCTTTGACTTCTTCCAAACCTGTGCGTGCACTACGAAAATAAATTATAAAAATTCGAATAATAATTCAAATAACTCAAACGGGTTACAGTTAGTACATGAACATGTTGTGATTACAATGAGTTAGTTTGAAAAATATCTGCCATGTGGTTTTTGAGGTATTAGCTGATATGTGTTACAAAGTACAAGGGAGAAAAAGATACGAGCTAGCTTGACACATTTATGTCTATAAAACATTGAATATTTATTCAAATAACTCAAACAGGTTAAAGTTAGTACACAAACATGTTGTGATTAAAATGAGTTAGTTTGAAAAATATCTGCCATGTGGTTTTTGAGGTATTAGCTGATATGTGTTACAAAGTACAAGGGAGAAAAAGATATGAGCTAGCTTGACACATTTATGTCTATAAAACATTGAATATTTTTTCAAATAACTCAAACAGGTTATATAGTTAGTACATGAACATGTTGTGATTAAAATGAGTTCGTTTGAAAAATATCTGCCATGTGGTTTTTGAGGTATTAGCTGATATGTGTTACAAAGTACAAGGGAGAAAAAGATACGAGCTAGCTTGACACATTTATGTCTATAAAACATTGAATATTTATTCAAATACAGTAACTCAAACAGGTTGTAGTTAGTACATGAACATGTTGTGATTAAAATGAGTTAGTTTGAAAAATATCTGCCATGTGGTATTTGAGGTATTAGCTGATATGTGTTACAAAGTACAAGGGAGAAAAAGATATGAGCTAGCTTGACACATTTATGTCTATAAAACATTGAATATTTATTCAAATAACTCAAACAGGTTAAAGTTAGTACATGAACATGTTGTGATTACAATGAGTTAGTTTGAAAAATATCTGCCATGTGGTTTCTGAGGTATTAGCTGATTTGTGTTACAAAGTACAAGGGAGAAAAAGATACGAGCTAGCTTGACACATTTATGTCTATAAAACATTGAATATTAATTCAAATAACTCAAACACGGTGGCACAACTGGTAGAGCTGTTGCCTCTCAGCGAGAAGGTTGCCGGTTCAAATCCCGGTCCGGGGGCCTTTCTGGGTGGAGTTTGCATGTTCTCCCCGTGCATGCGTGGGTTTCCTCCGGGTACTCCAGTTTCCTCCCACAGACCAAAAAACATGCATGTTAGGCTGATTGGTGACTCTAAATTGACCCTAGGTGTGAGTGAGAGAGTGGATGGTTGTTTGGTGTGAGTGAGACAGGTCCCTCTTGTAAATGAGTCCCCGTGACTCAACGAGGCTAGCCTGTATAAATAAAGGTTGAATGAATGAATGAAAACAGGTTATAGTTAGTACATGAACATCCTGTGATTACATTCTATTAGTAAAAAAAACAAAAACAGTTTCTGGACTAAATTAACCACATTTTTCTTTTACAGTCACCAGAAGAAAATCACCAGAATTCAACAACCTGTGTCATCTTCTGGAGGAAGCCGTGAGACACCAGATGGAAATTTGTTACTTCTGTTTGTCACTTCAAACTTTTCCTATTAAACGTTATATTTTCTTAAGTGGTGTTCTGGAACATTCAATTTCCTAAACTTATTTTACAATGTGAAGTGTGTATAGTGTTTAAATCCATACTGGAAGTTAAGAGAACTTTCCATTTGCATTTGACCTTTAAAGAATCATAAGATAAAGATTATTAGAATCTGCTCAACTGTTATTACGTTATAAATTATTTGGTTCTAGGATGAAGTCATACAAAAAAAGTCAAAAATTAAAAGTGGCCAAAGTCCTTTGGACAGTTTAAAGTTAAAGAATTCACAGACCATCCATCTACCCATCCATCATCCATCCATCTTCTGCGCCCAGCAGCAACTTTACCAGGGAGACACAGGCATCAACATCCACCCCTTCAGCTCGTAGGAATACCTCAAGGTGTTCACAGACCATCCATCCATCATCCATCCATCATCTGCGCCCAGCAGCAACTTTACCAGGGAAACTCTGGCAGTTTCAAAGATCACAGTGTGATGTTTTAAATCAACTTTATTTATAAAGCACATTTTAAAAACCACAGGGTCAACCAAAGTGCTGTACAATAACATAAAAGACAAGTTAATTAAAAACTATAAAAAGCATACAAAAATAAATACATATACCAGTCTTACTGCAGGTGTGTTAAAATGCCATAAAAGATAAGATCACGTGTTAAAAGCCAAGGAATAAATGTGTGTTTTTAAATAAGATTTAAAAAGTTTTGAGGACTGTCAGCAGCAACTGCTCAGCTGATCTGAGAACGGGGAGGGCAGGAAGGTTGAAGCAGCTCAGACAAATATGGTTTTGCAACTTTATCAAGCACCTTGTGCATAACTAAATAATAAAATATGTTTTTAATACATCTTTATTGTAAAAATACTAAATTGGAAAATACATGGGTTTAAAGAAGGCAACAAGGTAGGATTATGAATTGGGTTTAAAGATTACAGCTCATGAGGTACTCATTATAGCATGACATCTCTTTCACAACATTCTGTCAAAGCCTTTATTGTGTTCTTCTTCTAGTGGTGGCTACTAGTAAATAGCTTGAGGGAACACTACTGCCACCATGTGGTAAGACGAGTAGGATTCTGGACCCCGCCCACAGAAGGGGTACAAAAAAGCTGTGGAAACAGAATATAGATGTGACCCGACCCGAACTGAGCCGATCTGAGCCGATCCAACCCGAGCCGAGCCGAGCGGTGGAAAAGTGGCATAAAATATGCAGGGTGGTGTTCATCAAGGATCCGGGTTGGGAACCACTGATTTTACGAAACAAACTTAGAAGAACAAAAAAACTAGAGCCCGATTTATATATCGCAAGAACAATATTTTAGGACAATATAGGTGTCTGGGGACATATCGTATTGGTGATAATTGTCCCAATATGCATTAATATACTGTAAATACTTGCATTGTGGTGAAGAGGGAGTTGAGCTGTAAGACAAAGCTCTCTGTCTACCGGTCAGTCTACGTTCTTACCTTCACCTATGGTCACGAGCTCTGGGTAGTGACCGAAAGAATGAGGTCGCGGAAACAGGTGGTTGTAATGAGTTTCCTCTGCAGAGTAGCTGGACTAGAGACAGGGTGAGAAGTTCAGTCATCTGGGAGAGACTCGGAAAAGAACAGCTGCTCCTCCACATCGAGAGGAGCCAGTTGAGGTGGTTCGGGCATCTGGTAAGGATGCCCCCTGGGTGCCTCCCTAGGGAGGTGCTTCAGGCCTGTCTGACTGGGAGGAGACTCCAGGGAAGACCCAGGACACACTGGAGACACTATGTCTCTTGGTTGGCCTGGGGATGTCTTGTGGTCCTCCCAGAAGACCTAGACAAGGTGGCTATGAAAAGTGATGTCTGGGCCTCCCTGCTCAAGCTGCTGCCCCTGTGAACCGACTTAGGAACAAGCGTAAGATAACGGATAGATGGATGGATAGATAAACACTTCAAATTGTCACCCCTAAAATGCTGGAACCAGCTATGTCCTTACTTGCAAAAGCCATAATTGTACAATGTATCCAGAAGAGAGTGCATGCAGACTACCCTCAAGTCATGGGGATGCCAATTTAACTTTCACTTTCACACACAGCACAGCCAAAGCAGGGAGCAATACTGTGTAGTCTATTTTGCTGAACAGAGCATTGTAAGTTCATTGTAACTGATCTGTAAAATAAAATAAAATACAAAAACAATATTAAACTTTCTTCAATCCTCCAACCTGCTTGTCATTAGCTGTGTGGCTCTCAAGTTAGCAAGCTAACATTAAGATGGCAGCATTTGGCAGCACGTGGCACAACTGGTAGAGCTGCTGCCTCTCAGCAAGCAGGTCCCCGGTTCAAATCCCGGTCCGGGGACCTTTCTGGGTGGAGTTTGCAGGTTCTCTCCGTGCATGCATGGGTTTTCTCCGGGTGCTCCGGTTTCCTCCCACAGTCCAAAAACATGCATGTTAGGCTGATTGGTAACTCTAAATTGACCCTGGGTGTGAGTGAGACAGGTCCCTCTTGTAAATGAGTCCCCGTGGCTCAACGAGGCTAGCCTGTATAAATAAAGATTGAATGAATGAAAAAGATAAGCTAGCATAGGCTATTGCCTTGGAAAACTTAATCCAGAACAATAAATCTAATGTAGCAGTAAATATATATCAGTGTTAGTAATGTTATATTTTCATCCGCAATGAAATGTATTGTTTGTCTGAAATCTTTACTTCTCTGCTAAGAAGAAGAAAAAAAAAAAAAAATGCAGCTGCGGTCAATACTATTAAAGATCCACTGACGTGATTTTTCTACTATTCATCAAATTGCTCAAAATATATATATATTATCATTTAAATATGTTAATTTTTGCAAACAAAATGATAAATCACTTTAATTTTGCTTTAAAAGTGATTTTGAACTTCAAGCCGTGTTTAATCATGGGAAATCCGTTTACACCTGAACGCACCATCTGTGATGTAATGTGCAGAGTGAGAGGCAGAGGGCTCCAGTCTCTTCAATAGCAGACATTTTAAAACCTGACTAATTTAGCAATCTAGGTGAAGATTTAAGCTATTTGTCTTCATTTTGGGAAGCAGAAAATAGTTTGGGTGATGGAACAAGAAACAGCAGGATCTAATTTAGATCTGATGCCGTATCAGACTTACTTTTATGTGAGCTGCTCATACCGTGACAAGCCAAGAGCTCTGCCTCAACTCTGCACATGACATCACAGATGGTGCGTTCGGGTGTAAACGGATTTCCCATGATTAAACACAGCTTGAAGTTCAAAATCACTTTTAAAGCAAAATTAAAGTGATTTATCATTTTGTTTGCAAAAACTAACATATTTAAATGATAATATATATATATTTTGAGCAATTTGATGAATAGTAGAAAAATCACGTCAGTGGATCTTTAAGCCTTCACCATACATGACTGACTGTTCAAACAATGAACAGGGAAGAGTGTTTCTTTTATATTTTTGTAACACACATGATAACTTTATGGTGAATAGTGGAGGACAGAGCATGTGAATGCATGATAGGAAGACTGTTTCAAGACTACAAGTGTTAAAACAGGTTTAAAAGTAGCTGTTTACTTAGATGGGGTGGACAAAGCTAAAAAATGTTTAATTTTAATCATTTAAAATTATATTGGTTATCAGCATTAGCCTTTCCCTCCCAATATTGGCATCGGCGATTGCCAACATTTCCATATAGGTTGAGCTGTATAAAACTCACCAGGAATGAAGTTTTGCAATGGTCATCTTGTGTCCTAATATCCCACAAATCCCATTTTTTGGCAGGTCTGTAGTTTAAATGATAAGCCAATAAAATACTGAGCTGTAAGTGAACCTTTTGTCTGTGTCTCTGTTCAGCTTCTCTTTTTGAAAAATACAACGGATACAAGAGATACGATGGGTGCATCTTTCTGTGTGTCTGCATATGTGTTAGTGTGAGAGCAGATAAATAAACTGAACTCTCCGTGAAAGAGATGGATGTGGAGCTAAAGCAGATGGCAGGTGTGTAGGATAATAAGACCAAATCAATGCACACTGCGATGGAAAACGAGCAGGGGAAGAGAAACGAGAGGAGGGCACGGGAGAGGGATGAGCGCTGGAGGAAAAAATTATTACAGGTAAGGATAAAGTGTAATGTCAAGCTCTTTCTGCTCATACACGACTCAATAGCATCCCTATTCCTTAAAGGGATTCAAACTGAAACAAAACTCTCTGCTATGGTGCCTGAAGGGGCCAAGTGAGGTGAAGAATATTGTCTGGATTCACATTGCAGAACACCAGGGGCCTCATGTACAAAGACTTTCGTGGATTTCCTACTGAAAAGTGACGTACGGTCAAATCCAGAAAAGTGTGTACGCACAAAAAAATCCAGATGTATCAAACTGTGCGTACACCGGAATCCACGCACATTCCTTTTGTACATCACAACCAACGTGGAACTGAGCGCACGTGAGACACCTCCCCTGACACGCCTTCATTTACATATGTTAAACAGATGCAAATTACTTCCTGCATGTGTGAAGGACATGTTTGTTTGATCCCTGCGCGATCAGAAATTATTTCTAGATTCAGGAAAATAATGAATTTAATATAATATGAGTGAGGAAAATAATCCTAAGTAAGAATAGTAATAAAATGTGTTCATCACACAAAGAACGAGTGATTGTGTGTCGGATTTGTGTGTGCGCGCACCCTGCTTTGGTGCGCCAGCTCATCCATTCATTCTGAGTGAAAATATTAACTTTGCGCACGGGTTTATTACCATAATTACTGTAAACACAGAGGAACTTAGATGTTTGGTAGAACATAGATCTTTGTTTATTTAATAGATGATATGAAGAAACGGGTCTGTGCGTCTCAGTGGAGAGTTTTCATGACATGACTGATGTTGGAGTCTCCAAACGCTGCGCGCGCCACATTGTGCGCAATCTGTTTGTCTGTGAAGCCTTTACTCTCCTACAAGTTATATATGGTGTACTTCCACGTGTCATTTTGGAGAAATCTACAATAAACGCAGATCATGAATCACCTCCAGCTGCCGTGTAACACCGGCGTGGGTGCGCGCGCGCTCCAAAGCGCGACCACTCAGCCTTTGGAATCATATGGATGAGACATTCCATTAAATATGATCAGGCTTTGTGTGTACTGGACTGCCCTGATCGGCCTGCCAGCTCCCTCAGGAAAGCTCCTGTGGAACAGTTTGATCGCTGCTTCTGCACGCGTGATGCACGGCTCCTGCATGTGTTGCTCCAGAGCGCAGCAGTGCCAAACTGAAAAATGATTATTTCTGAAAACGGCTGATAAGCCATATCCTAGATCAGAAAATTATATCTGTTTATTAATAAATGCTCTGCGTGTTACACTATTTATTATATTCTCCAGTAAGGCTGAATGAATCCGTTCCTGTTAAATTTATTCTTTGCACAACTTTGCGCGTCCTTTATTTCACTGCGTCATGTGGATGTAATACTTGTTAATCGTGTGTTTGGTGGGAATATTAATCATTTTCACATCATGAACAGTTAATAATAATAATAATAATAATGAATTCAATTTATAACGCACTTTTCATTAATGGAAATCTCAAAGTGCTACAAGGTGCAACAGAATTAAATGTCAATAAAACAAATAATAAAACAATTAAAATCAACAACAGTGTCAGCTATGATCAAAAGTAGAATCATGAGGAGTATAGTATGCTCGGTTGAAAAGAAAGGTCTTCAAGCCGCTCTTAAAGTCAACCACAGATTGTGGGGCTTCAGTTTCTCGAAAGCACCTGTAAGTGTCGCCAAAGGAACAATAACCACAGAAACGTGCGTACGCCAGCAGGGGAGCTGGCGTGGAAATGTACTTGGATGCGCAGATATTCACGTTCATTTCATTTTTGTTACATACGGGGTTTTGCGTGGAAAGTGACGTGCGCAATGTTTTTGTGCGCACGCACGGTTGATACATGAGGCCCCAGGACTGCATCTGCATGTTGTTGTCTACATGAGTTTGTGTCTCCCATGACAATGTTTCTTCATTTGAGTGTGTTGAGGCACAAAGAGCTGAGCTGATATATTTATAAATCAAAATAATGTCTGCTTTTGGAGTAGTGACAGAAGAGTTTGGCAGGCAGCAATGAAAATGTGACCCACTGCAGATAAGAAAGCTTTTCATGCTAAGAGAAAAGGCAGAGGCTAACCATTATCAGGGCTGTAAGATAATGTGCTTAGCTTTCTGTTTTCTAAGACAGAACTGACTAGGCAATGTACTTCCACAATATCTTAGTGTTTCATTAATATAAAAAAAGAACTTCAGGGAGGACTTTTATCTGAACTTGTGCTTTGTAAGGCAGTTAAAATAAAGACAAAGGGAAACAGTTTAAACATGATAACAGCTTTAACTTAGCTGTAACCTTAATTAAAAGCTGTCATTGTAGTTAAAATACAAGATTCATCCTGTGAAATATTCGGACTTGACATGTGGAGGTTACTTTAAAGTTAAAGTTAAAGCTGTTGGCGACTAGTTGGAGACATGAAATTCAGAGACAATACTTTAAATTACTGGGAATCCCTGAATTGGTACATGACATTTGTGTTCATATAATTACCAGTTGCAGAAAAATGTGACAGCACTGCAAAAGAAGGACATTTTTTGCAGCAATTTAGTCACAAAGTGTCCTTTTTATGTCTTCATTTATTTATTTTTTAGCCTCAATTAGGGTTCCCAGTAATTCATGAAAACAAAAATTCTGTGTTCCCTGATTTTTCCCTGAATAAACCTAGACTTTCTATGAGATATTTTAGTCAGACGAAAAGCTCAGAACATAGCATCTTAGGTGGTGGGCAGAGTGACATTCAGAGATGACAGTAAGTATACAAACTTCAAACAATATTATTGCTTATAGCAATAATTTCTGAGACAATTAATCGCCCAGCAAAATTTGTTATTGTGACAGGCCAGAACATGGACTCATCGATACTAGAATAATAGCATTAATATAAGAATGTGTCAAAATCTCAGAAAAGCATCTTTTAATCAACAGATCAGTGTTCAAATTCCCTCAGTTTTCCTTGAATGGAAAATGTGAAAGTCATTTTCCAGGTTTTCTCTGATTTCCAGAGTTGCTGGGAACTATGTCAATTAGTCCCAAAATCCTCCTGGACACCAACAAAAGGGGCTTGTGTCCATGAATCTATAGTTAAAGCAGATTGTAGAGGACCTACAAGTGGCTTAATGGTGAGGCTGATCATAACATTATCTGAACAGATGTGGGGAAAACATTTTTGGCAGCCTTTATGTTACTATTTTGGTAAACATATTGATGTCTGTATGCACCACCATGTATTAGAAATAAATTTTGTTTTACTTTTTTGTTTCATTTGAGGATGTTTTTGGCCTCGTCATGAGTTACATATATGATCACTTGTGACCAAGTAGGTCAAGGCTGCTCTGAAGCTTAAGATTTTGGATGGATGGATTTCTGGTTCAGAAACATGCGGTGTTGATCTCAAGCTAGTTGGACAATTAAAAAAAAAAAAAAAAACATTTTTCTGTTAATGTCTGAAAAATGGACAAAGATATGTTGTTCATATGGTTTTACAATTCAACACAGATTTGTAGCTTAATTCTCCTGCCAAATATGCTGTGAGGATCTGTGTGTGTTTTGTAATTCTTGTTGTCATCTTTCCTCAGTATTTCTCCCTCATGTAATGAGCTCCTGCCTCTGCCACCTGTTGTCCTTCTCCAGGTGTTTGTGTTTATCTCCTCGTTAGTGTCTCTATACGTTCTGCGTTTCCTTATTGTTCCCCTGTCCGTGGATTGTCCTGTCCAGCGTCATGCCCCTGTGTTCCTCCATGCCTTCTCATCATTTATGCAAGTTTTACTGCCGTGACAACCCTTTTTGTTTATATTATTAAAATACAGTATTCCTTATCCTAGTCTCAAGTTCCTGAGTCCTGTCTGCAATCTGGGTCCAACCACACTACAGAACATGATATATTCCAAATGAAAAATATAACACATTTTACTAAACAAAGTCAAAAGACAAAATAAAAAATACAAAGAAATGGTGTCTGGTTTGGGAATTATTACATTAAGCATGTATGCGATCTAAAGACAAAAAAAAACCTTCACAATTTGTTATTGTTGCTGCATTGAAGACCCAAGATCAACGAAATATACGTTTAAAAAAATACTATTTAATTTATCCTTTAACATGGTTCTCCAAAAATAAAAGATAAAAAAGAGAGAAACTCAAGATCTGTTGAAAATGATTAGCCAGACTGATTCCAGAAAAGACTTCCTCTGTGTCCAGATCCAGATGGTGGTCTTTTATCAACAAATCTAAGAGATAATATTTTTCTCTGAGTTGTAATTCCCTGCTACATTTCATTGCCTGAGGCGATCATCTTCATGTCATCGATACAAAATCCACCCAATCACAACTCTGTTGTCTGAGTTCTGTAAAATGTGAGTGTTGCAGAAGTCCTGAATGGATAATACTCAGGTTGCTAAAAAAATAAAAAAAGTTTTTCTATATACAGTATACATAAATATAACACTCTTTGTTAGCACTAACTTGGCTTTCTGTGGCTGTTTGAACTATCAAACTATTTTTTAAGATTTTACTCTCTCAAATCAAACCATTCACATATTCTTTACTGGTCTGAATTTGTATAATTGTACAACAAAATTCCTTCTGGGTTTTTAACTGTTTTTGTCACGTGGTATAGATGAATGTAAAAATTGAGGATGTGGATAACAGACAAACTACTAAAACTCTTAAAGGCAAATACAAAATTCTACATTTTGTGATCCCATGATTTAATTTTTGGCATGCCATGTCTATCAATGTGTTCTACGCACATTAATATGTTCTTTTCAAATGTGAAATTGCACTTTTATCATAATTACTTTTTTCTCAAATTATTTGATGTATTCCTTAGCTCTGGTCAAGGTTTCCAACTGAATGGGAAAAATGCGCACACAATTTTCAGTAGTCTGCTTCTCCTGAATTTCATCCATTGTAATATTTTTTTTAATATTAAGTCATAGACAGATATTGGTAAACTTGTTTGTGGTTCTCCAAAAACCAGTTAATAAAATAAAAATAATTACAATGGACAGTGTGTAGCATACGCCTAAAGTACAACATGTTGAAAAACTGAAAATGATAGTGTGGGACTGTTGGCACTAATCAGAGTCAGAGTCAGAGTCAGAGAGTCTTTATTGTCATTTGCACCGCATGTGGTACATGTGATGAAAACGAGATTATGTACACGAGGTCCCAGTTACATCCAACAACAAATGAAAGAGAAAAACAGTAATAACATCTAGAACTAACTAAGAAAAACATCAACTAGTAATACACTAAGCCTAATATAGTGGGAATAAACAGCAGCACGAACATGAGTTTGTATGAGCAGATGGTCACAGATGAACACAGATGAACACAGCAACAAGAAAACAGATCAGCATCAGTATGATGTGATATTTTGCAGTGTTTATTTTTTATTTTATTTTTATTTATTCATGAGTCTAACAGCCTCAGGGTAGAAGCTGTTCCTCAGTCTAGTGGTTCTACACTTGATGCTCCTCAACCTCCGTCCTGAGGGGAGTGGGGCAAAGAGTGAGTGTGCTGGATGAGTGAGGTCTTTCATGATGCAGGTGGCTCTTTTCCTGCATCTGGAGGTATAAATGTCTGTGATTGTGGGGAGACTGACTCCAACAGACTTCTGTGCAGCCTTCACCACTCTCTGCAGAGCTTTCCTCTCTTCAACTGTGCAGCCTCCATGCCACACGTTGATGCTGGAGCACAGGATGCTCTCCACTGCACACCTGTAGAAGGAGGTGAGGACTGGGCTGCTCAGACCAGCTCGTCTCAGCCGTCTGAGGAAGTAGAGTCTCTGATGACCTTTCTTGATCAGGCTGGTGGTGTTGTTGCTCCAGCTGAGGTTATCATTCATGTGTACACCCAAGTATTTGTAGCTGGAGACCACTTCCACTGCAGACCCACCTATTTTCAGTGGGGCATGGGTGTGTTTGTTCCTTCTGAAGTCCACAATCATCTCCTTTGTCTTCTTCACATTCATGTGAACTTGAAGATTATATTAATGACAAGTGTCCCACTTTTTCAACCATTGTTTATTCAACCACCGTAAAATACAGTTCTAAATGGTTCCAGCAGAAAACAACTTTTCCTAAGACAGACAGCCACCAAAGAGCAAGGGCATTATACAACTTTTAACATCTCAATTTCAACTGGATCCTGTCTGGTGTAACGTGAACTTCTGTAGAAGACCTCAGTACAGACACAGTTTAACTACACAAATCACAGTGTTTGTCTCAAGCAAGCCAGTGTCTTAATATCAACACTCCAGCTAGTTTAAATAACAGTTACCGGTAGTGTTTGGGAATGCCCTTACAAATTCAATTTCCAAGACAGAAATGACTTTGGGTAAAGAATTTACGGCAGGATCTCTACAGCTATAAAAAACACACAATATGAACGGGTGTTCTGCATTCTTTCACACACTGCAATTGTGAATGACCAATACTCACTACAGAATCGGGTCAAAAATAATAAAGTAATGGGTTGAAGTCTTTCACTACTGATTGACTACACACTTTTCCATTTTGCTTGATTCATTCTTGAATTAAGTAAATTTTGTGTTACATTGAATTTTGCTGTCCACTGATGAAATCAGCATTTTGCCTTGGAACAGCAAAAGGTATGCTGATTCCATAACTCCAGTTTATTAGGACCGAAGCTGATGCTTTATCACTGAAAATAACAAACGTTACTAAATTAGACCCTGGATCCAAATAACACTAGAAACAGTTCAGTGGAAAAAGTACTGTAGGTAACTTGGAATGAGCACAATTGTGTGAATTTACAAAGTAAAAGCCTTACTTACAATAGTCTTTTTTTAAAATCAGAACACTGGATGATGTCTTAATAATGTCTTATGGCACCTGGAGAGCTGGTGCAGGAAGAACAACCTTCAACACCACCAGCCTGATCAAGAAAGCTTATCAAAGATTCTACTTCCTCAGACGGCTGAGACGAGCTGGTCTGAGAAGCTCAGTCCTCACCTCCTTCTACAGGTGTGCAGTGGAGAGCGTCCTGTGCTCCAACATCAACGTGTGGCATGGAGGCTGTACAGCTGCAGGCAGAAAAGGTATGCAGAGAGTGGTGAAGGCTGCACAGAAGTCTGTTGGAGTCGGCCCCCCATCACAGACATCTACACCTCCAGATGCAGAAAGAGGGCCACCTGCATCATGAAGAATGCCACTCATCCAGCACACACACTTTTCCCTGCTCTCCTCAGGAAGGAGGTTAAGGAGCATTAAGTGTAGAACCACAACTGAGGAACAGCTTCTACCAGGAGACTCATGAATATCTAACAGGATAATCACTGTGGAAAATTCCCATCATTTTGCTGCTGATCTGTTTCATGTTACTGTGTTCATGTGTGCTCATCTGCTCACACAGACTCATGTTCGTGCTGCTGTTTGGCGTATTGTTTTTGTACTATTAATACTTAGTGTATTTTTAGTCTAACATTTTTCTTAGTTCATATCTTAGATCTTATTACTGT
>JBBPBX010003288.1:57999-83543 GCA_038048925.1 Garcialebias charrua | reverse complement strand
AAGTTGAGTCTGTGTGTTCGAATAAGTTGCCGCGAGACCGTGAGAACAATGGGTAAATGCAAGTTTTCTGACTCCTGGTTGGAGATGCCTGATTTTCAAGAATGGTTGAGGCCTGTCGCCGAGAATGACCGCGAGGTTTGTTGTACATTTTGTAAAAAAAAAAAGATGAGCAAAGCCTCGATGGGCATAAACGCTGAAGCTGAGTTAGAAGAGCTGAAAAAAAAAGAGAAAAGTTCTACAAGAGGTGTGCGATTCTCTGCAAAAAGATGCAGATCAGTTGGCAGAGCAGGCAGAGGGAAAGTCAGGTTCTTTAATGGTCCAACTGATCACCAAGTCCAATGTCTTGAGAAGGAGACGTAAAGAAAAACTCAGTGAGCTGGTGCAAACTGAAGAGTTGCTGGAATGCAAAGCAACTGCACTGAGGCACATGTAATGATTACTGTGTTTATTTCTTATTCGCCATTGTTCAACCAAGTTACTTTAAAATAGCTACGAGTCTTGTTGTAACCTAAGCTATATTTTCTTAAACCTAGTCGTGGTTCAGTTTCTTCTTTTGAACTTTTTTCTTTCCACTGTATCTCAGTTCTGTTGTAGGTTTGAGATTCACGGATTTAATTGAAAACAACAGCAGTTTTGTAAATCAAAGATTTGTTGCTTAATAAAACAAAGTGATGATAAGGTCTTTAATTTATTTTGGAAGGTCTTTAAAAAGTCTTGAAAAGGTATTGAAATTAACTTCATTATTCTTGCATATACCCTGTGTGACGTTGATGTTTTTTCCTCATCTTCTTCCCCAGATTTCAGGGGTTCTTTGTTCGGTTCCTTTTCTGTCTTTGTTTACTATGTTATGTGGCCAGCACCCTTGCTCTCCGGTCTTCATGCAGGCAAGTGGGGGTCACTATGACCAGTTCCCGTAACGCAGCTTCGACTGACATTCTTTTCGCCAGATATGTTGATGCATTGACAGCAACACATTCAGCTATTTCCCATTGAAGGTTGTGGGACAGCAACCCATCTATGCTCATCACCACGTGCCTGAGGTTGTGTGCGATCGCTTGGGCTACCCCTTTCTCTAGAGCCTCTAACATTTCTTTCATGTATTCTTCATTACTTTTTGCTTCTTTATAGCTTTTGATTGGGACATGTATTATGGCATAATATGAGAGGTTCCCCCCTCTTGTTAGGTGCACTTTTGGCTCTAAAAATTGCGCTTGTGCCTTTAACTGGCTTACCTCTGCCTGGTATTCTTGTCCAGCTAAACTTTTTAGGATCTTTTTGAAAGTTGCATTGTGAACTTTAAATTGGTGATCTGTGAATATCAATAACCCATCGGCATCCAAGATCCAAGGATTTCCGATCAGCCTATATACTTTAAATCCATTTTGGAATTTTATGACTTGAGCCTCCTCTGGCATTGCTCGGAGGGTTTTCTTCATCAGGGGTTTTGGCGTCTCCCTTGGATGCTTAGGATTCAGGTCCTTGTCCCTATGTGTGGGACGAGGCCCATACTTTGGTATTGCTCCTTGGGACTGTTTAGGTGCTCCTCTGGAGAGCAATGGGGGTTCTCTTTCCTCATCTCTTTTCCCGTGAGGAAGCTCAGAGTTTAGCTCAAAATGCTTTTGTTTAGAACTACATTTCTTGGGGGGGTGTTCAGAGGTTCGTGAGGGGCCCGCCTGGGGATTTTTATTTTTACTCTGCAGGTCAAATCTCCCTCCCGGGTTTTGCACATTTGTTTCTGGTAAGGGCTTTATGGTAAATTGTTTTGATAATCTTTCTGCTAGGACTCGGGCCATCATGTCTATTTCTTCTACATCAGTTTCCTTTGCTGCCTTTCTGTCACGTCTTTTTAGGACTAGTTTACAGTATTTTGTTTTCCTTTTAGTTTGTCTGTTTCTGTGTCTGACTCAAATTTTTTAGAGTCTCTCCATGGGCCTAGGTTCTGGGTGGTACTCCAAATGTCCGGGAATGAGTGAGAGAACGGCTTGTAGCCCTTTCTTTCCGGTTCTTTTATAATTGTTCCTGCTCCGGGCCTCTTTCCTGACTCAGATTCTTCACCTGACTCTCTCGGAGAGTTTGTTTCAGAGGCTCGTTCACTCGTATGCTCAAGTCCTATCTCTTTCATTTTCTGCTTGTATTGCCCTATTCTGGCTAGCTCTTCTTTATAGTCTTCCATTTTTGGGGTGGCTCTGACATTAGATCTTACTAATTGCCTGCATAACCCGGTTTCTTTGGCTACCATTTTTACTAGGGGGTCATACTCAACTGACGGACTGAGCATAGAAGTTACAGTTCCACATCTGTTTCCCTCGATCTGTGTGATCCATCATCGTAGCCATGCTTTGGTATCGACCCTGCTTTTTACCTTTGCCGGGTCTTTTAGTACTATAATTTGACTGCCCTACTTCTCCAGCAGGTAGTAGAACTCTTTGTTTGTTCTCATGTATTGTACCAGGTTTTGTTGTAGAATTTCTTCCTTCACGTTTGGGTTATTATCTCTAAACATTTTCTATACAGCTGGATCCCAGGTCTTAAAACCATGACCGTACGGGAGGACTTGGAACATTAGCCCTTCTTATTTTTCTTCGTCCCTTACCCCTTCAGTAGCATTGGGCTCTTTTTCTTGGTCGGACTCTTCTTCCGTAGCCTCAGGGGATCCCGTTATGGATTCATGCTCAACTTCTGTCTTAGGTTTTTGTTTTCTTATCTGTTTATATTTTTTCATCCTGGTTAGTTCTTCCTCGTACTCTCGGTACTTTCCGGCTGCTGTAGCATTAGAACTTATGGTGGAGTATGCTAACCCAGATTCTTTAGCCACCATTTTTACCAGGGAGTCATAATCGATTGAAGGACTGTGTAACATTTTTATGTCTAAACTTACAGGTGCCTCAAGTTGCCGCACCCACCATTTTAGCCACGTTTTGATCTCGGGTTTATGTTTTATTTTACCCGGATCCTTCATTACCACTATCTGACAACCCTCTACTAACCTAGGACAGTAGAAGATACCGTTCTCTGTCATTTCCTTGATTAGGTGCATCTCTTAACGTCTCGTCATTCACCTTTATGTGACTTTTTCTGTACTTTGTTTGAATATGTGGACCCCAGGTATGGAACCCTTGGCCGTACAGAATTATTTCCATTTTTATTTCATTTATTGGCTCACCTTCTGGGTCAGGTTTCTGTTGGGTTGGATCGCCCGTTTTGGATAAATCCTCTGTTGTGGCTGCTGCTACCAGCTCGGGTTTTGATTCAGTTGGATCGTTCACTGTGGACTGGTCCTCTAGTCCTGTTGATGCCGCTTCTGCAGCCATTCTTCGTTTTTGTCGTCTCGAGTTTCTGTTTTCAAAGCAGACTGACTTTCTGTCCCGGTACCTGGGATGAAAACAGACCTGCTGCTAATCTTATTCCTGGACTGTGGTCAGCAGACCCTTAGTAAGCCCTTCTACCCCACCACTGCCTAGTGGTACTAAGGGGTACTCAACTAGTAGCTAGTCCAGCCGCTACAACTCCTCCACTCTAGGAGTGTTTTGGTTTGGCGCTTGGTCAGTCCTCTGACGCACGCCTTTGTCTTTTGGGGGGTCTTTATTCTTTAAAAACCTCGCGGCTGGCTCGCCATGTCTTTCTACGCGAGTGAGGTAGTCATAGGACTTTGTAACAAATCCTCACTCCAGCCTACTCCACTAACGGGTCCTTAACTAATCCTAGCACTCAAGTATAACCCGAGATGTCCCAAAACAGTTAGGATTTTAGGCTGAGACTAGGTAATTCACCCTAACTGTTTACTGTCTATGATCTGCACGTCACACCCTCATTTCACCCCGTGAATAGCCTGACCTAGCAGAATGGAGTCAGATCGTACCCCACGGGGAAACGTGCATTAACGACAGCTTACCTCCTTGTAGATTGCAATTGTTTCCCGATCTGGTTAGTTTTAGGATCTAGGAACAAGATCCTAGGGGGTTGTTTTATACTCTTGAAGCTAATAAACCATTCAAAACCTCTACAAGGTTGTTGTTATCTTTGAACCAAATTCTCCATCATTGAATATCATTTGAGTCAATGAAAATCCAGATTTGTACGTTTTGTGTTATTTTAATTAATAGTTGCAGGGGTTAACAGCATTAAGCACTTCTACTACAAGTTGATTACATCAGGTTACATGATTGGCATCTAAAGAATCAAATAATTCTACAGCTTACTAAAGGTGTCTCCACAGGCAGGGCTTAAGGTGTTTCAATTGTGATTGAGTTGAGTGGTAATCCAGTTAGGAAATTGCAATCCAACATATGCAAAACATCCTTGAGTTACAATCCAACAGGAAAACTGGAATCCAACAGACGAGAGGATCTTTGAGTTAGAATCAAAAAATGGTATAATCCACAAAATAGTATTTACTCCATAAAAAGTGTCATAAAGCAGCCAAAAGTGGTATAATCCAATCAAAAATTGTATAATCCACAAAATGGTATTTATTCCACAAAAAGTGTCATAAAGCAGCCAAAAGTGGTAAAATCCAATCAAAAAACGATAAAATCCATCAAAGGTTTTATAATCCCATAAAAAGTATAATCTAATCCAAAAGGAAAAATTGTAGTTCAGGAAAAATCCGTTATATTCCGACATTGATTCAGTCCAGCCGATGAGATGCATTTAGAGCAGCAGGGAAGAGATGAAAGGTCCTCAATGTTCCCTCAGACTGAGAGCCCTCATTCCTCATTGTGCCGGACCTCACCCTAGGAGTTCCCCAAGGAGTTGAAACCATGCACAAAACTCTCCTAAAACCCCTTTTAATCCATCATCAGTGGAACAGTCTTTGTCAAGAATCAGATGACTTCAAGCAAAACTGATTTTAATCTCTCATAAGCATGTAGGCTGTGTTGTTATAATAATTTTGATAGAAATTTAGTTAACGGACAAAAGAAGGGAGCTTTCCTTTACCTCCTTCACGGTATAATCCTTAAGGGTTATTCCAAAAGGCAAGGAAAAATGCTTCAACTCGAACTGGGTTGAAGGTTGTTGTTGCTCCAACTCTGAAAACTTGTCCAAATTTGAAGAAATAGAAAAATCCAGGCTGAAGCAAAAAAGTAACTCCTCTGTTCATCAAAAGGAGACTCTTTTCAGATAATCTAAGTCTTCTGTTAATCTTCCAGAGCTTTCCAAGTCTTGTCAAGTATAATCCACAAAAAATGTTCAAAAAATCAGCAACTTCTCTTATCCTTCATCATCTTTTATAGTTTCAAAGCAGCTCCGCCCCCACCTTCTGAGGACCTTCCAACACTGGCTACATCATTTTCCTCAATCCTCATTGGCTGCTGGCGACATCATCGGCGACATCATTTTCTAGGCTTTTTATTGGTGGTTGGTGACATCATCCCATCTCCCCGTGCGTCACCTGGGCAGAGCTCTAAATTCCAGTTAGAACAAACTCATGTCCACCTTTCACCCTTTGTGAAAACACCTTAGTTTTCCATAGAAACATTATAACACATCTCAAGTAACATAATTATAATCACATTTTCCAGTAATCATAGAACATAAAGGATTACATTTTATATGATCATATATGTTTGATTAGTTTTTATAAGAGATTATCAGTTCTGTTACTCTGTTAAAAGGCCTTGAACTTCCTCTGCAGCTTCTTATCTGTGAGTGTAAAGTGTGTATATCCTGTTCTGTGTGAGTGTGTGTGTGCTGGTATTTGTATGAGGCTGTATATAGTGTATGTGTGTGTGTCCTTATCTAGGGAGAGCGTGTTCCCTCTGTGTGTGTGTGTGTGTGTGTGTGTGTGTGTGTGTGTGTGTGTGTGTGTGTACGTGGCCTTAGTGTGTCTGGTTCTGTGTGTGTGTGTGTGCGTGAGTGTGAGGCCTCTTCAGGCCTTCCATCAGAGTAATATCACAGTCTGGTTTCAACAATAAAGTCCTTTTTACTCCCCATCCTTTTTGTGGATTATACAGGTAGTCCCCGACTTACGAGCGCTCTGACTTACGAGGTCCCGGACTTACGAGCATGCATCTCATTAAAAAAAAAAAAAAAAATTATTTTTTTTTTTTTATTTTTTTTTATTTTTTTTTTTTTTATAAATGAATACATGTACAGTACTGGACAGTCACCAAGCACTTAGTCTATCCTAACACAGTTTTTAAAGATGAAGGAATAAGTTGAATTGTCTCCCTTTCACATAAAGGGAGCAAGCTCCCTATGGAGCCTGCAGGGAGGAGGGAGACAATTCAACTGATTCCTTCATCTTTAAAAACTGTGTTAGGATAGGCTAAGTGCTTGGTGACTGTACAGTACTGTACATTTATCTATTTATAAATAAAAAACAATAAAAAATAAAAATACTGTATATACTGTATATTTTTAATAAATAGATAAATGTACAGTACTGTACAGTCACCAAGCACTTAGCCTATCCTAACACAGTTTTTAAAGATGAAGGAATCAGTTGAATTGTCTCCCTCCTCCCTGCAGGCTCCATAGGGAGCTTGCTCCCTTTATGTGAAAGGGAGACAATTCAACTTATTCCTTCATCTTTAAAAACTGTGTTAGGATAGGCTAAGTGCTTGGTGACTGTCCAGTACTGTACATGTATTCATTTATAAAAAAAAAAAAAAAAGTAAAAAAAAAATTATTTTTTTTTTTTTTTTTTTACTATGTGTTCCTACTTACGAATTTTTGACTTACGAGCGCCCCCTAGTGACGGAACTCGCTCGTAAGTCGGGGACTACCTGTATACCATTTTGTGGATTATACCATTTTTTGATTCTATCTCAAAGATCCTCTCGTCTGTTGGAATCCAGTTTTCCTGTTGGATTGTAACTCAAGGATGTTTTGCATCTGTTGGATTGTAATTTTCTGACTGGATTACAACTCAACTCAATCACAATTCAAACACCTTAAGCCCTGCCTGTGATTACACCTTTAGTGAGCTGTAGAATTATTTGATTCATTAGGTGCAATCATGTGACCTGATGTAATCAACTTGTAGTAAAAGTGCTTAACGCTTTTAACCCCTGTAACTATTAATTAAAATAACACAAAACGTACAAATCTGGATTTTCATTGACTCAAATTATATTCAATAATGGAAAACTTGGTTCAAAGATAACAACAACCTTGTGGAGGTTTTGAACGGTTTATTAGCTTCAAGAGTATAAAACAACCCTCTGGGATCTTGTTCCTAGATCCTAAAACTAACCAGATCGGGAAACAATTGCAATCTACAAGGAGGTAAGCTGTCGTTAATGCACGTTTCCCCATGAGGTACGATCTGACTCCATTCTGTTAGGTCAGGCTATTCACGGGGTGAAATAATAATAATAAATAATAATAATTAATTCAATTTATAACGCACTTTTCATTACTGAAAATCTCAAAGTGCTACACATATATTGAATGCTACACACATTCATAAACCGGTGGTGGCAGACTACCATGCAAGGTGCCTTCCAGTCCTACCGGGAGCAACTCAGGGTTAAGTGTCTTGCCCAAGGACACAACGACACATGGTGCGGGTCCCGGGAGTCGAACCGCCAACTTTCCGATCGGGAGACGACTGCCATTACCACTACACCACGGCCGCCCAATGAGGCCGCGAAATGAGGGTGTGACATACAGATCTTAGACAGTAAACAGTCTGGGTGAATTATCTCGTCTCAGCCTAAAATCCTAACTGTTTCGGGACATCTCGGGTAATACTTGAGTGCTGGGATTAGTTAAGGACCTGTTAGTGGAGTAGGCTGGAGTGAAGATTTGTTACAAAGTCCTGTGACTACCTCATTCACGTAGAAAGACAATTCCACATGCATTGCTGACTATATTTTTAACATAAGTCATGTACTGTATTTTCTGTCGTATAAGTCGTATCAGTCTAATATGTCCAATAAAGTGAAAAAAATCCATAAATATGTTGCACCGCCGTATAAGTCGCATCTATTATGCATCACTGCTGACACGTCGCGTATGTTATGCGTCATCGCTGACAACCCGGAAATGTAGGCCCGTGGTTTGCCAAAAATGGATTGGATGCCAATTGGCGACCACAGGAGCGTGCAAGAAGGACTTTTTTAAATTTTATTAAATTTATTCATTTTACATTAAAACCCAAATGTTAAAGAAAAAAACATATTATAAATTTGTGAAAGAATACATAAAATGAAAGGTAGAAAGAAGAAGAAATCTTACTTTGTCTGTCCCTTTTTTCAAAAACAAGTTCAAACAATCAATTCAAATGATAATCTTCCATAAATAACAAAGCAGAATAGTAACTTTTCACAATCAACAAATAATTAGTACATTAAACACTTAACTAAAAACTTTAGTATTTAGTTAATAGTTTAGTTTTGATAATTTTTTTTAACATAATCACAGAGTTAACATCTTTAACATCATTTCCCAAAACATTCCACAAATCCACTCCCTGTTTAAACCGTCCCTTTAAACTAGTCCTATACCTTGGCTTTGCAAAAATTTCAGTTCCCTTTAGACTAGCAACATTCTCTCTTGACGAAACATATTTGAACATTTGAGGGTAGTATATTCTTATTAGCCCTATACATTACCAGCAAAATATTATAGTCCACCAAATCATAAAACTTCAGTACTTTTAGTTGTTTAAATAATATATTTGATGGATGACAATAAGGCTTTCTAGAAATAATAATCACCACTCTTTTCTGTAAAATAAAAATAGTTTGTTATAGTTTTGCAGGCTTTTCCCCAAACCTCCAGACAATAAATTAAATGAGGAACGAAGATTTTATTATACAGCAAATAAAGAGCCTTATCATTCAACAAATCCTTTAGTTTGTACAGTACTGCAATAGATTTAGATAACTTAATTTAAACAGAATTTATATGCTCTTTCCACGACAGTTTGTTATCAACAATTACACCCAAGAACTTCACCTCACCCACTCTACTTAGCTCAACACCATCAATTGTGATAGAAAAATTATCAGTTTTTTATTATTAATTAACATATAATTAGTTTTGTCTAAGTTCAGTGATAACTTGTTTAACCTAAACCAAGTTTGTAATTTTACAATCTCCTTTTTTAGCAACTCAAACATTTGTTTCAAATCATTACCAACACAAAAAAGGTGGTATTGTCGGTAAAAAGAACACACCGCAGAAATCCAGACACCTTTACCAAATCATTTACATACAAAATAAACAGCTTAGGTCCTAGTATAGAGCCTTGTGGGACTCTACATGTGATTTTGCAGAGGTTTGATGTTGTATTATCTATCTGTACAAACTGGCTTCTGTCCTCCAAGTAGCTAGATACCCACTGCAACGCATGACCTCCAATACCATATTTGTTCAACTTCTCTATGAGAATGGTGTGATCAATTGTGTCAAAAGCTTTTTTTTTATCAACAAATAAACTTACACAATGTTGTTTTTGATCAACTGCTGTAGAAATTTGTTCAGTCAATTCCATAAGAGCCATGGAAGTAGAATTTTTTTCATCTAAAACCATATTTACTGTCACTTAAAATGTTATGATCCTCAAGAAGATGGTCAAGTCAGCGAGGAAATCGACAAAACACAATGAACAGAAAAAGGAGAACAGATGAAAAAACATTGTCATCCCTTATGTGGCTGGAGTATCAGAGAATTTCAGAATGATTTTCAACAAACACAACATCCCAGTACATTTCAAACCCAGCAGGACTCTCAGACAGAGGCTGGTCCACCCTAAGGACAAAACACCTACACATAAACAGAGTGGTGTAATGTATGTGGTCTAGTGCAGCGAGGTCTGTCCAGATCTCTACATTGGGGAAACTAAACAGCCTCTTCACAGAAAAATGTCCCAACACAGGAGAACCGCCTTCTCTGGACAAAACTCAGCTGTTCACCTCCACCTCACGGACAAAGGTCACTCATTTGAGGACCAGAATGTGATCATTTTGGACAGAGAACACAGATGGTTTGAGAGGGGTGTGAAGGAAGCTGTTTATGTGAAAAAAGAAAGGCCTTCTCTTAACAGAGGGGGGAGGGCTCTGGTTCCAACTTTCAAAAACTTGTAATGCAGCCTTAGGTCTGATTCCCAGACGGTTCACACCTGATGAGAACAGAGGAGACGCTTCTTGTGAATTAGACTGACAAAGACCTTAAGAAACACCTACTGTTAAGGTGTGATGTGTGATTCGTCAATTTACATAGGATGTGTGTCGTTATCTCAGGTATGTGTGTGTTATCAGCTTTCAATTTACATAGGTTTGTGTGTGTCATCTCAGTCTGTTTATAACCTCACTCTCACACAGCCTGCTCTTTGAATTGAGAAAGCCTTTTGGATGAAGGGCGAAACGTTTTCTGTTACAAATAAAGTCCAGTTGTTTTTGTATTGAACGCTTGTTCTGATCCTCAAGAAATTTGACTAATCTAATCACATATAATTTTTCAAGAATTTTAGAAAATTGTGGCAACAAAGATATTTGTCTGTAATTATTGAATACGCATTTATCACCATTTTTAAAAAATAGGGACAACCTTAGCTACTTTCATATTGTCAGGGAAAATACCTGTTGAAAAGGACAAATTACATATATATGTAAACGGTTCAATAGCATGATGCATTATGTCTTTTACAACCAACATATCCATATCATACCAGTCCTTGGAGCTTTTATCAGCAAATTTTTTTAGTTACCATCATTATTTCATCTTTATCAGTTTCATGTAGAAACATTGTGTTTTTATGACCTTTTATTAAGTAGCTTGCATTTTTATCAACTTTTGGAATTGTTTTTGCAAGGTTTGATCCCACATTCACAAAATAGTTATTAAATTCATTAACAATTACAATGTCATCATGTATTTCATCACCACTTTTCACAAAACGCCGTGACAAGCTAGTTTTATTTTTGTGTTTATTTAGAACACTATTTATTACTCTCCATGTTGCTTTCATTTCACCATTTGTTTATTTTAGTAGTTCACTATAATATTCCCTCTTTTGTTTTTTTATAATTCCAACTAATTTACTTTTGTACTTTTTATATTTGTTTTCAGCCTCATGAGTTCTATATTTCAAAAAACAAGAATACAAATACAGTCTCATCTGATCTGCGGCCGCATGTCCTGGACACTCGGGTGAAGAGAGGGGCGGAGCTGTCAACTGACCACTACCTGGTGGTGAGTTGGCTCCGATGGTGGGGGAGGATGCCGGTCAGACCTGGCAGACCCAAACGTATTGTGAGGGTCTGCTGGGAACGTCTGGCAGAGTCTCCCGTAAGACGGAGCTTTAACTCCCACCTCCGGGAGAGCTTTGAACACGTTCCGAGGGAGGCGGGGGACATTGAGTCCGAGTGGGCCATGTTCCGCGCCTCTATTGTCGAGGCAGCTTATCAGAGTTGTGGCCGCAAGGTTGTTGGTGCCTGTCGTGGTGGCAACCCTCGAACCCGGTGGTGGACACCGGCGGTGAGGGATGCTGTCATGCTGAAGAAGGAGTCCTATTGGGCCTTTTTGGCCTGTGGGACCCCGGAAGCAGCAGATAGGTACCGACAGTCCAAGCGGCATGCGGCTCGGGTGGTTGCTGAGGCAAAAACTCGGGCGTGGGAGGAGTTCGGAGAGGCCATGGAGAATGACTTCCGTACGGCTTCGAGGCGATTCTGGTCCACCATCCGGCGTCTCAGGGGGGGAAAGCGGTACGCGACCAACACCATTTATGGTGGGGATGGCGTGCTGTTGACCTCAACTCGGGATGTTGTGAGTCGGTGGGCGGAATACTTCGAAGACCTCCTCAATCCTACTGGCACGTCTTCCACTGAGGAAGCGGAGCCTGGGGACTTTGGGTCGGGCTCTCCAATCTCTGGAGCTGAGGTCACCGAGGTGGTTAAAAAGCTCCGCGGTGGCAGGGCTCCAGGGGTGGATGAGATTCGCCCTGAGTTCCTTAGGGCTCTGGATGTTGTGGGGTTGTGTTGGCTTACGCGACTCTGCAATATCGCGTGGACATCGGGGGCAGTTCCCTTGGATTGGCAGACTGGGGTGGTGGTTCCCCTATTCAAAAAGGGGGACCGTAGGGTGTGTTCCAACTATAGGGGGATCACACTCTTAAGCCTCCCTGGTAAGGTCTATTCAGGGGTTCTGGAGAGGAGGGTCCGTCGGATAGTCGAACCTCGGATTCAGGAGGAGCAGTGTGGTTTTCGTGCTGGTCGTGGAACACTGGACCAGCTCTACACCCTCAGCAGGGTCCTGGAGGGCGCGTGGGAGTTTGCCCAACCAGTTTACATGTGCTTTGTGGACTTGGAAAAGGCATTCGACCGCGTCCCTCGGGGGGTTCTGTGGGGGGTACTCCGGGAGTATGGGGTACCAGGCCCATTGATATGGGCTGTTAGGTCCCTGTACGACCGGTGTCAGAGCTTGGTCCGCATTGCCGGCAGTAAGTCAGGCTCGTTTCCAGTGAGAGTTGGACTCCGCCAAGGTTGCCCTTTGTCACCGATTCTGTTCATAACTTTTATGGACAGAATTTCTAGGCGCAGCCAAGGTGTTGAGAGGATCCGTTTTGGTGGCCTTAGAATCGCTTCTCTGTTTTTTGCAGATGATGTGGTCCTATTGGCTTCATCAGGTCGTGATCTACAGCTTTCGCTGGAGCGGTTTGCAGCCGAGTGTGATGCGGCCGGGATGAGGATCAGTTCCTCCAAATCCGAGGCCATGGTCTTGAGCCGGAAAAGGGTAGAGTGCCCTCTCCGGGTCGGGGAGGAGGTCCTGCCCCAAGTGGAGGAGTTTAAGTATCTCGGGGTCTTGTTCACGAATGAGGGAAAACTGGAGCGTGAGATCGATAGGCGGATAGGTGCAGCGTCCGCAGTGAAGCGGGCGCTGTACCGGTCTGTCGTGGTGAAGAGAGAGCTGAGTCAAAAGGCAAAGCTCTCAATTTACCGATCGATCTATGTTCCTACCCTCATCTATGGTCATGAGCTCTGGGTTATGACCGAAAGAACGAGATCTCGGATACAAGCGGCTGAAATGAGTTTTCTCCGCAGGGTGTCTGGACTCTCCCTTAGAGATAGGGTGAGAAGCTCAGTCATCCGGGAGGGACTCGGAGTAGAGCCGCTGCTTCTCCACATCGAGAGGAGCCAGTTGAGGTGGCTCGGGCATCTGGTTAGGATGCCTCCTGGACGCCTCCCTGGTGAGGTGTTCCGGGCATGTCCCACCGGGAGGAGACCCAGAGGAAGACCCAGGACACGCTGGAGGGACTATGTTTCTCGGCTGGCCTGGGAACGCCTTGGGATTCCCCCAGAGGAGCTGCTCCAAGTGGCTGGGGAGAGGGAAGTCTGGGCCTCCCTACTTAGGCTGCTACCCCCGCGACCCGACCCCGGATAAGCGGAAGAAAATGGATGGATGGAAGAATACAAATAGTTCTTTTTTTTGCATGCGTTTCTTAAGGCTGGGGCAGAGCTCCGCGCTCGAGCGAGCGCGGCGCACCGCTGTGTGAGCGCCGTGCGTGCGCCGCTACACAAGCCCTTTGAACGTTCACGCGAACGCGTCAAGCTCCAATTTTACGAGCGCGCACGCGATGCGCGGTGTCTGACCAATCAGCGACCTCAGTTCAGTCCCCCTCCGCGTGCAGCTGCTCACAGAGAACGTGAGAAGAAAGCAGAGCTCTGCCCGGTGAACAGGCGCGCACAGAATGCGCCGTGTGTGGCGTCTGAGGAGGACGCTGAGCTCTGCATCGGGCTTTAATCCTGTTGTCATCCATGGTTGATCAACAGTATCTTTCTTAGTATAATTTTTTTGCACACAATATTTCTTATACAAAACATTCAAAATGTTCATAAACTCATCGTATGCTTTGTTCACATCTTCAACATACACATCACTCCAATTTTGTTTTTTAGACCGTTTTTAGTCTATTTAATGCTTTACTTGATGTGTTTATTATTATTTTCTTCTCTATAGTTGTTTTTGTAATATATCATCTTTAGTGTAAATTGTGAAAACTGGTAAATGATCACTTATGCCTCATCCTCACCAAACGCATCAAAATGCTCCCAATGCTCTGTGTTTGCTGCTTGTCAACAGATGTCTGTCCCCACCGATCATGTCTGCAGACGCGCAGTGGGAGGAGCGTGTGGCTCCCTTCCCGGTCAGATCCGTGTTGTTTTTATGTACGCTAGGCAGATAAAATCAGCTGTACGTGAGCCTCGTTAACACTTGAGTGGGTTTTCTACGAGCCGAACTGCAACTCGAAAAGTCTTTGTTGAGATTAAAACGTTTTTTTTATGTTTGGGGTGATGTACACTCGAGTGGACAGCAGCAACTTTTAAAATGCCAGGTTTTCCTACTGGATGCTGTTTTCGTCCACAGAAAGTCCCGTCGTCGTTGCGTCATCACATAGCAGAGTCTCTCCCGAGTGGTTGCTGCGACGCTACGAGCAACAGAAGCAAGAATATTCTGGCTGCTCGGCTGTTCGGCTGCGCGCGTGCGTGAAAAGGGACTGCCGGGTCCTTCTGCGCTGCTTGAACTGCTGAAGACGCGCTGCGTCACGCCCCGCTGCTCCAAGATGCGCGGCCACATAGACTTTCAATGTAAAGTGGCTGCTTCGGCTGCGCGAAAAGCGTTTGGTGAGGATTCAGCATTAGATCAGTCATCAAAATACCACTTATTACATTATCATCTGTTATACAGGTAGTCCCCGACTTACGAGCGAGTTCCGTCCCTAGGGGGCGCTCGTATGTCAAAAATTTCGTAAGTAGGATCACATAGTAAAAAAAAAAAAAAAAAAATTTTTTTTTTTTTTACTTTTTTTTTTTTTTTTTTATAAATGAATACATGTACAGTACTGGACAGTCACCAAGCACTTAGCCTATCCTAACACAGTTTTTAAAGATGAAGGAATAAGTTGAATTGTCTCCCTTTCACATAAAGGGAGCAAGCTCCCTTTATGGGAATGGAGCCTGCAGGGAGGAGGGAGACAATTCAACTGACTCCTTCATCTTTAAAAACTGTGTTAGGATAGGCTAAGTGCTTGGTGACTGTACAGTACTGTACATTTATCTATTTATTAAAAATATACAGTATATACAGTATTTTTATTTTTTATTGTTTTTTATTTATAAATAGATAAATGTACAGTACTGTACAGTCACCAAGCACTTAGCCTATCCTAACACAGTTAAGGAGTCAGTTGAATTGTGTCCCTCCTCCCTGCAGGCTCCATTCCCATAAAGGGAGCTAGCTCCCTTTATGTGAAAGGGAGACAATTCAACTCACTCCTTCATCTTTAAAAACTGTGTTAGGATAGGCTAAGTGCTTGGTGACTGTACAGTACTGTACATGTATTCATTTATAAAAAAAAAAGTTAATTTATTTTTATTTTTTTATTTTATTTTATGAGATGCATGCTCGTAAGTCCGGGACCTCGTAAGTAAGAGCGCTCGTAAGTCGGGGACTACCTGTATTTGTAAAGATATTATCAATTATTGTAGAACCATGTGTTGTGATTCTTGTTGGATTTGTTATCAACAGAAATAAATTAATACTATACATTGAATTTATGAATGTACTGATGTTATTTGAATCAGTCTTGTTTCCTAGATCAATATTGACGTCACCACATTAAAAAAACTTTGTTGTTTCTGCTCTTTACTAGTAACTACCGGTACATAATTTTATCCGTGAATAACTCTATATTAGATCCTGGTGATCGATATACACAACTTATTATGAGGTTTTTATCATTCTTATGTATTATTTCTATTGATATTATTTCCATTATATTATCTACAGTATCATCATTTCACTAATAAATTTGCATTTTATTTCATTTTTAATAAATATACCTACTCCTCCACCTCTTTTTATTTTTCTATTTATGTAATATAATTCGTAACCTTCAATATTTACATTATTTATATTATCATCATTTAGCCATGTTTCTGATAATGCTATTATTGTAAATGTTTTATTTAAAAATGTTAAGTAATCTGTTAATTTTGATATATTTGCATTAATACTTCTGCAATTTAAATGAACAATAGAAAGATTTCCATTTGTTGTGTTAATATCGTTAAATTGTATTTCGTTATAATATTTACTATCTTTCATAGCTGGAAAAAAAATGTCATCATTCACCTCTTCAGCCTTATAGATTTTAGATTCTGATTCATTGTACATCATATTGATTACCGTGTTTTCCGGCCGATAAGTCGCACCGCCCTATAAGTTGCATTGTCCAATTATGTCCAATAAATTGGAAAAATCCATAAACATGTCACACCGCCGTATAAGTCACATCTATTACCATACCTGCAAACTAGTCACCTTTCGGCAAAATTCGCCGTTTTCAAAGCAAAATATATAATTTACGTGATTCGTGTAGATCCGATGAGTTTTTGTTTTCGGGGGGGGGGGGGGTGTCAGACCCGTGACAGATTAGAATGCATTATTTCCCCCTGACTGGATTTCAAGAAACAGCAATGCATCTGTCGACAATAAAATATATTTGGTGGAGCGCGTCATTTGGCCAATCACAACCTCAGGATAGACAGGGGGAGGAGACGACAGCGAAATCTGTAAAAAAATAAAACCTCCGCAGCGCGAGTCCAGAGCTCTGTGCGAGTCGCGCAGCAGAGGTTCAACAGAGCGCGAGGGAGGCGGAAGTAACAGAGAAAACGGTTCAACCCAACTCCTCCAACGTGTGGGAGCTCTTGAAGCTTCACAGAGATTTTTTTTAAAAACTGCACAACATGCAGTTTTGAAAAGTGACGACATGACACGAGAGAACCACGCTGAACTGAGTCGTAAACTAAGTAACTTCACCACGGTGTGTATCACTAAATCAGAAAACTGTAAAAATGCCCCTCCTAAATTCACTGTTGGTGGTTATTAAAATGTCACCTGTTCATTGGGTCAAGTTAATATTCTTATACATGCAGTTGAGTGTCACCATTATTTAGTAAAATGGCATGTTGTTACAAATAAAACAAAATAAAAATTATCTAAATAAAAGTCAATTGCACCCCTAAAGTCACTGTGATAAATTGTCACATTAATTTCATTATCTTAGCCACAGGAGTGAGTTGGATGATGTCTATATGAACTAGTTGAATGAGCCCATCCAAAAAAGTTAAGTCTGGTCCTCTGGACATTCAAAAAAGCAAAAAAAACTGTAGAAACGTTTCGTCTTTCGTCCGAAAGACTTCCTCAGTCTGAGAAGCTGTGTTCAGCTCAGTCTTATAAATAGCACCCTCCCACAGTGGATCAACCAGTTGGCTGATGACAGCCTGAAACCAGCTGCTCACATGATCAAGGAGGACCATCAGCCTGACGATGGATCGTTAACACCCTGATGGTTGTTTGCTATTCACAGAGGGCTGAGTGATACTAGCAATAACAGCATTGTAAGAGGGGGACAGTTGAACCCGGAGGCCTCCACCTCTGTTTAATGATGGACGGTTTCTTTTCACAAAGATGGCCTGAAAAGAAACCGTCCATCATTAAACAGAGGTGGAGGCCTCCGGGTTCAACTGTCCCCCTCTTACAATGCTGTTATTGCTAGTATCACTCAGCCCTCTGTGAATAGCAAACAACCATCAGGGTGTTAACGATCCATCGTCAGGCTGATGGTCCTCCTTGATCATGTGAGCAGCTGGTTTCAGGCTGTCATCAGCCAACTGGTTGATCCACTGTGGGAGGGTGCTATTTATAAGACTGAGCTGAACACAGCTTCTCAGACTGAGGAAGTCTTTCGGACGAAAGACGAAACGTTTCTACAGTTTTTTTTTGCTTTGTTTTGTTTTTTGAATGTCCAGAGGACGAGACTTAACTTTTTTGGATTTTTCTACCTGGATTATTGAGCATGCATCAGGGTATTTGAATGAGGTGTCTCTAAAATATTTTGATGCATGATCAATAATAATTTCAACAATTTGTTAATCTGTCCACAGGACCTGACTTTATTTTGTTAGATGTCTCTAAAATAGTTATTGAATCAAGTGTTTACATGTAGGTAAACATAGATGTTTAACAACTTGTTAAAATACACCAGAATGCAGGAAATGGCATCTACTTTATTCAAAAATTTCTGGCAAAACATTTAAGAAACGAGTTTTTACTGTTAGTAAGTAAGTTTTATTTATATGTATAGCACATTTCACAGACATGAGAGTCACAAAGTGCTTTACAAAAGGAAAAATAAAATCATAAAATCACAGAAGTACTATATAAAAGGGTAAAACATAACAAACTCTAAAATCAATGTACAAAATTAACCAAAAGCCTGTCTGAAGAGATAAGTCTGAAGTTTTTAAATGCATCTGTTGACTCGGAGCAGCGCATTGTTAGTAAAATGTTCTGCTGTATTTGGCTTGCTGCTGTTGTTGGTTGTTAAAGGTGCAGTCTGCAGTTTCTGTAGTGCAGTCTGTAAGTTTTCTAAAAATATATTTTTAACATATTTCTTCACTTTGTCACTATCTCCTGACAGACTGATGTTAGACAAAGTAATCTTTGAAAAAACTATAGTCCCCTTGCTTCTCCAGGTGGTACTAAAAGCATTTCTAAAAAGCCACAGTGAACCGCCGTTAACCAGCCAATAAAAACAGAGCTTGAATTTGAATTTCAGCAGAGCAAGGGGGAGCAGAGCCATATATGGCTCTGAGGGGGAGGGACCAGAATGCTTTGCCTGTTGAAAATTTTTCTAAGTGCTGCGTTCTACAGAAACTGCAGAGTGCACCTTTAATTTTTTTGTTGACACAATCTTTCCTATTTATGTCCTCATTAAAATAGGTTAGTAAATGACTTTTACCTGAAGCATGTTAAAAAAATTACAAAATCTTGGGGGGGGGGGGGGTGTGGCGCAACGTTTGTCACCTTTTTCATCCCTTCTGAGTTTGCAGGTATGTTAATAAATAATACGCATAAATATTCAGATGAAAAACTTTGAGGACTAGTATATTTTGAGAGCGGTCATGGCTTTGAGCACAGATGTAGAAATACTTTATCCAACAGAGATTCACTGTCCAACCAAAAACATTATAAACTGAATATTTAGAAAACTAACCTCATATATTGTTTGTAGTTCTAAGATATAAGTGAATATGAGAAACGGCTCGTGATGTTTTTCTCTCCTCTTCAGTCACTCTCCAGATTTACTCGATGGCAGCCTCAGCAGCGTCTGCTCGTCCACTGACTCCCCCAGCAAAATGGAAGGCGTGTCCCCTTCCTCCTCCAGCAACTCGCCCTTTGCCTCCCTTCACGATTTGTCTCCAAAGTGAACGAGAGCTGCAGAGACTTGAACCCGCAGGAAAAACCAGTTCCTGATGTCGGCCTCTGAACCACTGTTTTCACCGAGGGTCTGGAAACGTTTGGGTCAGGAACCTAATGAATCCGACTGAAGACACTGTGAGCACCGGCTTCTAGTCGGCCATCTTGGATGGTGCTTGGCTGCTGTGCGATAGATGTGTGGGACACTGAGCACTGGACACACTGTTGGATGTGTACCGATACATTTTCCTGTTTCCATGCTGGAAAGCTTCGTTGTATGTTACAGATTTTTGTAAGAAAATATTTAACTTATTTTATTTTTCTTTGCTTGGTTTGTAAATATGTACACACACCCCAATGTTGTATAGTTTTACATTTATGTGTGAGGTGAATGTAGGCACCCAGGTCCACTAAAGCAGAGGACAATACTTCTGAGGTACAACTTCCTGTTTTACTGCCAGAAGCTGTCAGTCTTCTCTGGTTGAGACTGTGAGCTGTGGGTTGTGTTCCTCAGATGTTAGGCCCACATGACCTGCTTCTACTGCAACAACCCCTCGAGCAGGAACCCCTGGACCAAACAAGTCCTGGTTCCACCCTCAAATATCCTGTGGTTCTGTCACAAGAGGTTCTGTAGATGTGAAAAGTAAGGAAACGGTTACCTGTTTCTTCTAACAAAGTGGTATTTATAAAATTTATGAAAAACTTGTATATATCTATAACTGGATGGTGTCTATTTCCAGTGAGACTAAATAATTTTTGTTAATCCAGACCGATTCAGCTGAAAGGAGGAGCGTGTGAAAATGCAGCATCCCAGAAAGAGTTCAGCTGCTCTGGTTGCACAGGATGATGATGATGATGATGCTGGAGTTACAATCAGGAAACAAATAAAAACCAGCCTGCACTGTGACCTCTGACCCTAAAGCTCTCACGCTTTGTGTTCGAGCCCTCCGTACAAAAATTATTTTATGGAAGTATTACCTTTAATTTAATAGACCAGTTTGCATTTGCTGTATTGAATGTTTATTTTTCCTGCTGTCAGTTTTGTTTCTGCGTGTTTAGGGCATGAACTTTACGTGTTGCTGTACCGTGTCCGTTACATGTGGAGCCGGCCAACTCTTTGCCTGATGCTTGTGATTTTTGTCAGCAGACGTCAGGGCTCAATAAATTATTAGGTTTATGTGGCAGGTGGGCAGTGTTTTAACCTGTTTGTCTGTTAGCAAAATATATGTCAGATTTTATTTTGAAACTCTGAAGGAAACTAGATAAATATAATTTCCTTTGAAAATGAAATGTGAGCGCTTCTTGCAGAAAACTGCTAAAGCTGAAAATGGGCTGAAAAAGTTTTATGGCTAAACGGTTAAAGAGTTTAAAGCTCCACTGACATGTTCTTTTAACTTTTCAAAAAATGGCACAACATATATAAATATTAAGATAGACCTCTGACCGTTTTTGCTAAAATAATGTTAAATGAATGACAATTTCTCTCAAAATAGTTTAAAATTAGCGCCGTTTTTTTAGACCGTAAATCCGGATCTTCCGGTCACGTGTCAGCATTCCTGTTTGTGACGTCACGTCCGATACTGAACTCTGCTCAAACGACAAAAATATAGACGCATCCGTCGAATTTAGCCATTTAAAACTACATTATAGCGATTTGGCTTCGCTATAATGTAGTTTTAAATGGCTAAATTCGACGGATGCGTCTATATTTTTGTCGTTTGAGCAGAGTTCAGTATCGGACGTGACGTCAGAAACGGGAATGCTGACACGTGACCGGAAGATCCGGATTTACGGTCTAAACAAACGGCGCTAATTTTAAACTATTTTGAGAGAAATTTTCATTCATTTAACATTATTTTAGCAAAAACGGTCAGAGGTCTATCTTAATATTTATATATGTTGTGCCATTTTTTGAAAAGTTAAAAGAACATGTCAGTGGAGCTTTAATTTGAGCAGCTACCATTTACTGAGGGCAGGAAAACCAAACGTAAAGCAGTAGAAAAAGCTGAATAGAGCAGAATAAGCTGAAATGGGTAAGAGAGGCTGAATATATTACCGGTACAAGAAAGCTGAAATTTTAAGAAAGAGGCTGAAGGGAGCATAAAAAGTAAAGTATTACAGTATAAAGAAACAAAAGGCCAAAACCAGCCAATAAAAATGCAGAGAAAATTTTAAAATTAGCTGTAAAAGTAAAGTAGCTGAAAAAGCTGGATTCAGCAGAAAGAAGCTGAAAAAGAACAAAAAGCTGACATTAACAGAAAGGAGCAGTTTGAAGGATTAGGAGCTTCATTAATTTTCATCTAGAAAAATATGGCCAAAAAAGCTAAATATTTCAACAAGAAACCTCAACATAGCACTAAAAACAGCTGTAACTCCTAGACATTTAGCTAAAATTTGGTGTCGCTGTAAACGGTGAAGCAACTTGTGGAAGAAGAAGCCAAAAAAGCTGAAGCCTTTGTGGAGTGTACTTCAAACAGGTCCCACACAAAGTTGGACTGAACATGACCCAATGGGATTTTGACATGTTTGAGTACTATGAGTACATTTTAACTTTCTGAGTTGTCGTCTTCTTCTTTCAGCTGTTCCCTTTTCAGGTGTCGCCACAGCAAGTCATCCTCCTCCACCTCACTCTGTCCTCTGCATCCTCTGTCCTCACTTTTAACTGCATCCATATATCTCCTCTTTGTCTTTTCAAAACTTAATTTTCATACAACCTCCATTTATGGATCAAAATCTAAGTATTTTATCTTTTTTTCCCAGGGTTTCTCTCACTTAAAAGTTTTTATTTGAAACTCCACCCAGAGGGCTGAGTGTAAACTCAACTCTCGTTGACTTCCACCGTACCAGAGCTGTGAAAGGTCTTAACATTTTCTTACGCCCATCACATTAAGCTTTATACAAATTATAGTTTTGGTTCAGTTTCTACTTTTTCTATTAATTTTTTCCCCTTTATAGATGGCCTCCCTAAGATGGTCTAGTGGCAGGGCTTTTGACTACGGATCCGAAGGTCGCGGGTTCGCGCCCCGGCCACTACCCAGCTTGGGGTGTCTATGAGTGCACACCTATTTCTCCAGCTCCCCGAGCGCTTTCGGGCTGCTCACTGCACCACCTGGTAGGTGGTTGGGTTAAATGCAGAGACGAATTTCGTCTGTGTATGGGAACATATGCAGATGACAGGAATAGACATTATTATTATTATTGTCACGGCAACCTGGCGCCGCCCACACCGTGCGCACCACACACACACTGCACATGCTCTGCACAGCAGCATGTCTGTGAGGCCTGACAAGGTGAGCTTAATTTAAATCAGCTGGCAGCTCGTGCCAGCACTATAAGAACAACAGCAAACCAGCCATGCTGTAAAAAACACAGCAAGCAGGGCGGGCAGCAGCAGACACAGAGACTTGAAACCTGTGAGGAAAGGGACTTTAAACTTAAAGGACTATCGGTAAGCTCATTGATTGGAGTTTTTAAGGTGCTTTTTGGATCTGTTTCTTTTAGGTGGAGGAAGACAAAATTAATTTGAGTAATCACTGAATGTGTAAATGTTTGTTCTATATAAATTGTTCTGCATAAAAGATAAGTCTATTCAAGTAATTATTGAATATTTATCTGAGCATTTATTGTATAAATTTGTAGCAAAGTATTTAATTTATTTGTGTTTCTGTTTGAAGGTTTTTCACCTGAACACCTGACATTCTGAAAAGCTGATTAACTGATCATCTGATTAGCTGAACACCTGACTAGTTGTACAGATGATACAGTTGATTTAGTCAACAGTGGTTACACATCTCGTCTCTCACTGATTGAAAGGATCCCCGATGATGGTACTGCCTCCCACTTTTCTTGATCTGTGACCTTGACTTTCAGGAACATTTTTGCTGCTCTCCAGATCCATGCCACAGTCCCAATCAGTCTTCTCAGGTTGCTGAAGCGTTTTTCATCAACTAGGCTCAGGATTACTTCTCCAGCAGGTGGTCTTGTGGACACTTCATGGGCTGGATCTTGGGCTGCCTTCAAGTGACCTCTGGTCAGAATGGCTACAAATGTCTTTATCTGATATCCAGAATTTATTTATGTAGGGACTCGTGTATAACATGTGTAAAAGATGTATCATTATCATCATCCCCCGTTACCTAGGAATAAAACATGACATTACATTTAGTGTACAGTATGGTTAAATGCAGTGTAAACAATCAAAAAAACAGTAGGCAGAATAAATCTAGTGACAGCAACAAAACACAGTGACTGTAAGATGTATTTTGACAGTGTGTTGGGGGATTTACCTTGTGATGCAGGGATGTTGTTTCTGTTGATAGGCTTGTGCATCATGGCTACTGTTGTAGCTTTATGCTTCTTATTAATCTTGTATGGCTGTGGGTCATAGTCATGCAGCTTATATTATAGGTGAAGGCTGACGCAGTTCGGGTCCAACAACGTGTTGGACCCTTAAAACAGTGTGGAAGAGATCTTCAAGGCCTGTGTAACTCGTGAACTATCACTGAGTTGCCCGTAAAATTTAGTGATAACGTTACCCGTCGCTTTGTGTGTGGCAGCTGCATGATCCTGCTCATTGTTGTGAGGCTTGAAAAGTTGTTGGTCGAGGTTTGTTGTGCTACCAGTGTACTTCAGAGGTGCGCTGCATAGCTTACAAATAGCGTGGCTTTTGTCGAGTTTTCCGTCCTTCTAGTAAAACCCGAAAACGTTCCACACTTTAGATTTTTGTCTGGCTGATGTGTTGAAAATCTTTCGCGGTGACTTGCTAGTGCGGCGGCTACTATTTACATCCATGCTCGCTCGTGCTCTTGGTGAGCTATGGCGCATGCGTGAGAATAGCTTCGCTCTCGCGTTGTTTTAGAAACGCATTGTAAACCCAGCAAGTGTCGCGATAACCGGTCCGTGTCTTTTCAACCGGTTCATCTCTGGATTTGTGGCTGGTTGCTGTCGGTTTACGTGGATGCTACCGATGCAACCACATCGCTAGCTTGTCAAACCGGATATCCGGTCGAATCGCCTAGTAACGAGGCTATTTTTAAAAAGTAAGGAGTAGAAAGTACCAGTAATTGCGTGAAAATGTAAGAAGTAGAAGTATAAAGTAGGCTGAAAAATAATTACTTTACTAAAGTATAGATACTTAAGTAAAGTAACGAAGTATTTATACTTCGTTACTTGACACCTCTGCCTCAGAGCCATATATGGCTCTGAGGGGGAGGGACCAGAAACGTGTCAAAATTTTCCTAAGTTCCAGCGTGTTCCAGAAATTACATACTGAACCTTTAAAGAGGACTTCATCAGTCTGAGGAGTCCCAAGTAAACTGTTTTCCCTGCTAAGCAGTGCACTCCTTTAGTGGACCAACCAGTTTGCTGGTTTTGCTGGTGACTGATGATGTTCTTCGAATAGAGAGTGAAACATCTTTCCACAAAAAAGAAACTGTCCAGATGACCTGACTGACCATTATTGTATTTTGTACCTGGATGATTAAGCATGAACTTTGATGCTTTAAAACAAAGTTACAGGACTTTTGAAACACAAGTACCACCTTGTTCTTTTGGATTCTGGAGAGAAAATTCATGATTTGTTACCAAGCCAACCCTAACTCTCGGATTTATCACAAAGGAAAGTCTTAAAACTGGACAATGTGTCAGCTTCACTGACAGAAACGTTGGTTCCACAAGAGAGGAACCTGATAACTGAAAGATCGGCCTCCCATTCTGTTTTGGGGAACTGCGAGTAAACCTGCAGTCTGAGAGTGAGTGCTCTGTTGGAAAAATATGGAACAACAAGATCTCAAATACAAGATGGAGCTAGGTTGTTGAGAGCTTTGTAGGTTAGAAGTAAATTTTTTAATTCAATTCTAGATTTGACAGGGAGCCAATGGAGAAAACTGGAGAGATATGATCTCTCCACGCAGTGACACCCCGGGGCCAATAGAGTCAAACTCATAGGCCCCCGTCGGAACCCGCTGCTCCGAGGTAGCTATAAGCTATACTGCAGGGGGAGAACGTTATGACTGAATGGGGGGACAAAAAGAATGCTTAGACACGGCTAGTGCAACAGGTTAATAATATCTAAGTAATGCTTCTAATTCCACCAAATCAGTCCTGATTTGTTAAAACAAAGACCAGTGAGTACAACACTACATCCAGGTTCATGCTCAATAATCCAGGTAAAAAAATCCAACAGTTTTCAGTCAGCTCAATGACTGTTTTTTTAACATTAGTACTGTTTTTTGTATTAGTACTGTTTTTTGTATTAGTACTGCTTTTTGTATTAGTACTGTATTTCATATTAGTACTGTTTTTGTATTAGTACTGTATTTTGTATTAGTACT